>WAAF01010328.1:118771-177858 GCA_013400475.1 Tricholaema leucomelas | reverse complement strand
AGAAAAGAAAAGAAAAGAAAAAAAAAAAAAAAAAAAGAAAAGAAAAGAAAAGAAAAGAAAAGAAAAGAAAAGAAAAGGGAAAAGAAAAGAGAAAAGAAAAGAAAGGAAAAATGAGGGAAGGGAAATAGAACAGAATATAATAGAAAAGAGGGAAATAAAACCATCGAATCCACTCTATTTTGTTTTAAATTGTTTTTTAAAGCATTAGCTTTGAGAGACAGATTAGCATAGATTCAGATCCAAGTTTTACACCAGATCCTTTCCATATAGAGGAATAAATCAAATCTTGATAGCAACAACTACTCTGGATTTATGCAGTTGCCATTTCTGTCTCAGACCTATCAAGTATTTGGAATATAATTTGCTCTCTTTTCCCCTATCCAAAAGTATGGATTTATTGTCCCCTGCTTGCAACAAAACTGTTCTCTGAAAAAAATACATTGTTCATTGAAATATAAAAATAAGATAGATATTTTTTTGGGTATCACTCAGTCCTACATCTGAGCAGTCAGAGTGGTGGTATAAAACATTCTCTCCTCTTTAAAGACTACAAAAGCAAAATTCAAAGGAGAGATCTTTAATCCTTTTCAGAATGCAAAATCCTTTTCAGTATTTAGCTGTGAGCGTCAGGGCTGAGAAGTGTTAATATATAGTAAGTGCAGTTTTATTAGGAAAACAGAACACTCCTTTTGCCTGTAAATTCTACTGCAATGAGATAAAAATTAATCCCCTCAGTAGGTGAATTCTCCTGTTGCATGTGAAATCCAGGCAACACAGAATAGATTCATACTTTATCAATCAAATTGTAGGTCAGTGTAATTCCAGTTTCTGGGAATATCCCTCTGACAAAGAGGGAGATATTAGAACAAAATGAAGTTTAAAAAATAGTGTCTTTGATTACTAAATGTACAGTGAAAGGAATTATTTGCCTCTGTGCTTTCAGTCCCATTAGATAGAGGTATCACACTAGTGTCAGTGTAAAATTGCTGTGCATTTTCAGAGCTCTTAAGAGCAGATTTATTTCCTGGAAATTATTGTTATAGAGATGACATGGATAGTGCACATAAAATGTATTGGGAACCAAAATTTTAAGTTGGTTTGTGACAATGTTCTAATAACTCAGTTCCCAAATATTCAAACAGTCATTATATCAATACAACACTTAATGTCTAACTGAAGAATAGGATAAATAAAAGCTGCAGCTGCTGCATTTAAGCCATTCTAAAACTTGCTTTCCAGTTAAAATGTTATATGATTTTCTAAACCTTTTTAACCTCAGCAGCTATATTTCAAACTAACAGTTTATTCAATTAAAAGGAACATTTAAAAACAGACAATATTTTTTAAGTATCTTAGCAACAGGTGATTGAATCCTTGCCTGGAACTATGAGACAAGTTTTGCCAAATGGGCTGCATTCTAACGATATCTTTCATATAGCAAATGGAATAAATCTAATATTGTTTTGGACAAGTTACACCAATTACATCATAATACAAAATTCTTTATGTATTTTCAACAACAATAGATGATAGATCCATGAAAGAAATGAGAAAGGAGTACATGATTTTGTCCCCTCCAGCTGTAGTAGTTAAGAGCAGGTAGCGAGTTCAGATACTTGGCCCCAACATTTTTTGCTCCCTTCTTTCGCACATACACGCTGCACACAAACTCCACCTTAGTCCCCAAGACAATTTCATGGATTAAGAAAGAGTCTTTAAGGAAAGATCCATGAAGAATGTCAATAAAGTACCTTATCCATCTGCTGTCTTTTCAGAGCTGGTTCAGCGAAGCCATGGCACTAAACTTCTGCACAACCAGCAATAATCACACGTAATCTTTTAAGATGGATCTCTGGAGATTTCTCAGTAACTCTGAATTACCCTAAAACTTTGTTCTATATGGATACTATGCTACCATGTCAATAACTCATAGCTAAAGAAACCAATCAAAACCAAACACAGTTCCCCTAGAGCTTGTTCTTTAGTTGAAACTTGCTACTACACATTCATATGAGACAAAAATGATCCTGTGCAAGACAACAGCCCAATACCAGTGAATATAAACTAGACTAGAGCAGCAAGATTGGGGTTGAATGATGCTTGGGCAGTATGGGCTGAAGTCCCTCAGAGATATCTCAGTAACAATAAAAGCACCTCCCTTTGGTGTAGCAAAGTAAAATCTTTTTTCCACAGTGAGCTCAGAGTGCAAATCCATCTGTAGACAGAAGTTTCTTTCTCTCAGACCAATACTGTTCCCACCTTAATCACAAGCCTCTTTTCTGCTTCCAGACATTCCTGTGTGCTTTGCCTCTTTTGCCAGAGGAATTCTTAGGAAAATGCTAGCAACATAAGCTGTGACCAGAAGGCCCTCCCTGAAGGAAATATCAACTACTGCAGGTACAAAAGGATGACACTATATGGCCATACCCTATCAGATGTCCTTTAACAGCAGCATGACTTCTTACCAAGGAAACCTTTGACTCCCATACTCTCCTACTGAAAAGTTCTTCACAGAAAAAGTGAATAGAATAGAACAGATTAAGAATTAGAATTATAATGGAAATCTCAATTGGAAGTGACCTACAATGATCAGATTGTCTAACTGTCTGACCATTTCAGGACTCACCAAAAATTAAAGCTTATTATTAATGGCATTGACCAAATGCCTCTTTAACACTAACAGGCTTGGATCACTGGTTACCACTCTAGGAAGGCTGTCCCGGTGTTAGATCACCCTCTCAGTAAAGAAATGCTCCATAATGTCCAGTCTGAATTTCCCCTGATACAGCTTTGAACCATTCCTAATTTGTTCTGTCCCTGGATACCAGAAAGAAAAGATGAGAACCTGCCTCTCCACTTCCCCACATCGGGAAGTTGCAGAGATCAATAAGGTCACTCCTCAGTCACCTTTTATCCAAACTAGACAACACTAGAGTCCTTAGATGCTTCTTGTAGGACATTGATTTGAGCCTTTCCACCATCTTTTCTGCTCTTGATGAGGTATGTTAAAGGTTTTATTTTATCTAGAGGAATTTCTTGAAGGCTAACATGATTATGGTGTACAATTGCCTGTCCTGAACTTCATTTTCTTTCCATCCAGTATGTCTCATCTATACACCAATGGCTGAGTCCTGGAGACATCTAATACCCTTTCAGGGAAGCAGCAGATGTTGCTATGCCTATGTCTGTTTTCTGTTGTTAAAAAGAATATGTTTTTCATCCACAAATCATAGAAATGGAATGTCCTGCAATTTCAATCTTAAATGATTGTCCAGTGTTGCACTATCTGCTACTAGCAGAAGTCAACAGCTAAATGTTTTGCTTAGAGATCATTGAAGTCAACTGAGGGGGGGGAACCAAATGAGATAAAGGAATGATCATTAATTACACAATTATTTCTTTTGGTTATCAGCTGTATGGTTTAATAAATAGAACTTTGGACTGCAAACTAAAACCACCAAGTTCTATTTCTAATTCTGCACCTAATTTGTAATGTGATGTTGTCAAATCAGTTTTCTTTGCACCTGCTTTCCCTTTGTAATATAATATTTCTTTTCTTTGAGCTGGTATTTTGGATCTCAATAAAACTTAGATATTATTATACCACAATCCTTCAATAAATAATCTTCAGTATAAAATTCCAGTTAAAAATAAATTGTGAATAAAGATCCAAATGTATTGTATTTCAGTCAACTTTTCTTTCCCTTTTATCTTTCTTTAATGGAACAGAGTTCACTTTTAACCTGAAAAGGAAAATTAAGGATGTGTGTGTGTGTGCTAACATGAGTCACAATTTCTCAGGAGGCTCTAATATGAATGAAAGTAAAATGCTACATATTTGTTATGCTGCTTAAAACTATATAAGTGGTAGTTAAAGCAAGCAAATATTTGGAACAATAAGGTAATTCTATACACTTTAAAATTGAAATAATATTCTGTTGCTGCCAGATTCCTGTCATCCTTTAATTCAGCTTTTAGTTATATGATATTGCTAATGGATATTTTCAGACTTTTAATGTTGAAACCAAGTTATTAACAATATTTGTACCAGCTGTATCATTGGGAGGTAAATGAATCAAGTATTTCAGTGCAATAAAAAGAAATTAAAAAATAGCTGATCTAACACAGAGACAAAGACTTAGTTTCCCTTCTTTCCATATCTTCATCATCATTCCAAAAGCTTCATTGCTTGTGAGGTAAGGAGACTTAGATACACTGCTAGTCTGTTTGTGAAGAATGAAGTGTTTCCCACTTTACATAAGTGAAGAACATTGTGTCATGCTGAGTGATGAACCATTCTCCTTTGCCACTGACAGTGTGTCATGCTATGCCTTTAAATGTACAACAAAATGTGTTAATGTGTCAAGTCATGCTTCCTTGGAACACCTCACTGGGTTCATAAACACAAGACCCTGCACATGCACGAGAGAGGAAATCTGAAGAAAATGAAACAGCGTCAGTAGGCGAAACTAAACCATTTCTAAGATGATTGTGAAGGCAAACAGGTCTGGAATGGAGACTCACGGAGAACCATAAATTTCTTTTCTTTTTCCCATTCCAGACACTGTTGCCTGAAGGATGTGTGCAGATGGTATGCATACAAGAGAGCCACAGGGGTTTTGGATGGGTCAGTAGTAAAGAACCTAAAACAGACCGAAGAAGCTGTAGGTCTCTTTAAAGTCTACATTTGCTCATTAGAGAAAGTTAATGCTGAGAAAGTTTTATAGGGAAATGGGAGGAGCATCTTATCTTATCTTACTGAATGTCTACCATTAGAAGAAAATGGAGCTCACAGCAACTGCCAAGACATCCTGTGAGGAAAAGGGTGAACTTAATACAAGTTCACCACTCATTTATGCAAGCGTATTGAAGAACTTAGAAGATTACAGGAGAAATTCAGATAGAAATCATCAGCCTGAGCTTATTTAGAAATGCAAGGATCTTGATCAGCAAAATCTTTTGATGTGGCATACTGCCTTATTAATCCAGAAGCATGCCTATTTGCGTAAGTCCAAAAGCACACCATCCTTGCAACAGGCATAAGCTGCAAACAGGCTTCTTGTAAGAGTTTTTTCAATAATGCTTGGATGACTTCAGTAAGAAATACTTGTGCTTGTCCAAGAGATGCCCCTAAACCAGCTCCTACATTCCTCCCTGACTGTAGATCTAGAAATACTCAGTGAGAGCAGAATTGTCAGAAAGTCTCAAGTTGTGCCGGGGGAAGTATAGGCTGGATGTTAGGAGGAAGTTCTTCACAGAGAGAGTGATTGGCATTGGAATGGGCTGCCCAGGGAGGTGGTGGAGTCGCCGTCCCTGGAGGTGTTGAAGAAAAGACTGGATGAGGCACTTAGTGCCATGGTCTAGTTGACTGGATAGGGCTGGGTGCTAGGTTGGCCTGGATGATCTTGGAGGTCTCTTCCAACCTGGTTGATTCTATTCTATTCTATTCTAAAACAATATCCAGCTGAGATCCAAGGTGATGTCTTGCTAGCTGGATCGCAAGCTTTCCAGATGTGAAGCACACACTTCCATTTTTTTCTCTCCCAGAGAAGATCAGGACTAGAGTAACTAAGTCTTTATTTTTTCCAGGATGTAATTTTTTTTTATCGTTGTTCTGATTTGTTTTCATCTGTAAAATGCAAAATATTACAGATTTTTAATTAAAATGTCCCAGTTTGTCACTTAGTAAAAGGATTTTATCAGCTCTTACCAATTTTCTAGAAAACAATATGACTTTGGTTAGAGCTAGAGCTAGTCTTGTGATTATGCAAAAAAAAATTAGGCCTGCTAATCTGCTTGGGGAAATCCTCTACTGTTATGCTATCTGTCCAGTACCTAGCTCTTTTAGTTGAATAGCTTACTAAGGGTATTTACTGAGCAAGATTTATTCTCTAAGCAACCTAACATCAGTTGTGACATGACAGCTAGCTCTGGACATCTTACTGATTCCAGGCTCCTCTTTTATGGAAAAGAAAGTTAGTTCCTGCCTGCTCTTTCTTCCTCTGTTCTTATCATGTTTTTTTCAACACTCAGTTAAAAAAATGGAGGCAAAGGTACCTACTGCTGCTTTCTGTGAACATCTCAACCAAGTAACAGTGTTTGAAATGTTATTACACTTCATGTTATTGAAATAATTTAAAAAACCTTATATTTGTTTTATTTCATGGCTTCATTGGTGGCCATCAAAATTAACTAAACACAGTGCTTCAAAGTTGCCTTGCATAAAAAGAAGTCAGTTTTCCTTAGCAGATCTGGTAAAGCTACTTTTCAATCCACAGATGGCAAACCGGTAAGAAGTTAGAGTATTAACCAGCAACTGTTGATATAGGATTAGTGTAGATACCGTAATAATCTCGTTGGAATAAGCAGGGGAAGTCTACAGACCCACAGAAAGCATTCAATTAGAATTGCACTAATAATCTGCCAACAAGTTAGTAATTTAGAAATCAGAAGCCTGTAATCACAAGCCCATGCTTTAACAATATTGTATTCTACTTTTAGAGGAAAAAAATAGAGAATCTTTCTCCTGTAGCGGTGGCAGTGGAATAGTCTGCTGGAAGTTCCATTCCATGAAGTGACATTTCTTTTCCAAAATGAAACTTCTGAATGTTCTGCCAATCACACAGTCCAGTTGGCCAAATATTCTCCATTGCTTTGTGCAGGAATATGGACACGTGTTCAGTGCTGGGCACTTTTGAGAAATTCAGCTTAGAGAGTATCACTGAGCAGTTCAACAAATCACCATCTGGAATTTGCTAAAAGAGCACTGCTCTTTCCTTATGTCATTTGCACATCAAGATGGTTCTTGATCCTAGCATGCATACCTTTTAACAGGTAATTTTTCAGGAAATAACTCCTTTTTCAAATGACTTGCATCTAAAAGTTTAAAGATAGCTTTCCCTACATTTCAAATGCATAAAATCATCACCCTCTCTTTCCTCTGGGAAAGTGTGGTTTTGGAAAGGACATCAGGATCATTTTCTTCCATCACTCTGATTTCTGTGAGCAGGCCAGGCAAATTAGAAGATGCAACCTGAAAAACATGTCGTGCTCAGTTTCTCTTCATTACAACCAGGTGAAGAAGATCCTTCTCCACTATTCCTTGTTCAGTTCAGGAAACTCCCAATCCCTGCAATATTTTTAAATCTTATTTGTTATATTTAAAGTGGGTGCAAAATTACATTGAGTTGCCTAACGGTGTAGGGAACTGTGGGACTCAGTACATATAGTTTAGTAACTTCATATTCAACTGTAAAATAAAGTGTTAAGATGGATAACATATATGACTGAATAACTCTGAACACCCACAGCTTTAACTGATTCCATCTGGTTTTATGCAGTGTTCAGCTTCTCTGATATTCAGATCACCATTGACTACCTACTAACTTCAAACTTGGAAATCAGGCAGGAGAGCAAAGATCTCAGGCTACAGAATGAGGCAAAGCCTTGTCTAAACTACCTTTTCCTTTTTACTTCCTTTTTTAATTTTTTTCCCCCAGTTTGTTCTAGGGAGAGGATTTTGTTTGGCCTTTTTCAGTTTTTTTTCTTTTTTTCTTTTTAACTGAAGTGTTATTTCAACTGCATTAGTCCAAAGAATATCTTTGGGAATAGATTCCAGAGAGTTGACTATGGAGAAAACAGATCAGACATGAAAACACATGTTGCCTGTAAGACATGTAACCCTTAAAAGCAACGGTAACGCAGAATGGAGCTCTGTAACCCACTATCTTCCTCCATGTCAGGGAGCTGAAATAGTGATGAGAAAGAGCTGCTGATGGTAGGCAAAGGCAGAGCTCTGGGAAGGGGAAATTGAAGAGGCAGTAGCAGAGGTTGAAGTGGCAAGACCCCAGAGGCAGGCATGAGTAATGGTATTTTGCATGGATTAGATCATGAAAGAGATGAAGGAGGAAACAGTGGAGATTACCCAAGAGCAAAGTGGAAAACCCAATGCAATACACAATGCCTGAACACTGAGGAACCTGTAATGACATTGCTGTAAAAGATACTACATTAAACTGCAGCACTACTCAGCTAGCTCTAAGCACACTGAAAGACCTAAGCCCATGCACAGGAAGACCTAAAGTGTGGCTCAGTGTGGCATGGGCACTGGCTCACTGACCTGGGGCTTGGAAGTCATGTAAAGTTGCGTAACTGTGTTTGGATGACACTGCTTTCCTTATGTTTGGCTTGCACATACAGGAAGACCTAAGCCTATGCACAGGAAGGGCTAAAGTGTGGCACAGTGTAGCATAGGCACTGGCTCACTGATTAAGGGCTTGGAAGTCATGTAAAGTTGTGTAACTGTGTTTGGATGATACTGCTCTCCTTATGTCTGGCTTGCACATACAGGTGTGATCATTTGGCTTTTGGTTCCATGAGTAGTTCATTCAGTGACTGTTCCATTCCAATCATTTTACAATCAATTAGAGAACACAGGCAGATCTTAATAATTTTTTAATGCACTTTTTACAGATACAACACACCATTAGATTTTGATGGGTTTGCATTCAGAGGGAAATTTTGTCTAAAGCTCATTCCTAATTACAAGATAGTTACTGTTCAATAATTTCTCATTAGAACAGACTAAAAATATGTTTGTATTTCATTCCACTATGGTTCATATTATTTGTAACTAATGTTTTGATCTTACATTTTGACCACTTGGATGAGTACTGCATGTGCATCTACTGGAGCTTTGAATATAAGAGAGTAAAATATGTATTTGCCAAACAGACAATGTAATGCATGTGAGATAGAAAATGACAATGGAATCAGGATTCAGCATTTTCTTGCAAATGTAGCATTTTTGAAATTACCAAATATTTCAGTGACACTATCAGAATTAAGGTTGTATACTTCATAGCTACAACACAGTCTAATCACTGTATAGGCTGCCATTGTGGTCTACAGTAGGAACAAATTTTATTATACTTTTCTAATTTAAGAGATAAATGATGATGAGATCAGTAAATGAGACATCAATCTTGAGATTCATTCGTGAAAGCAACTAGTACATTAAATATATGATGCAATCATACTGATGAAGTTTTGATTTCAAAGTAAATTGTTGACATAGTTGCTTATTTTAAAATGTTGGAAGCCAGATAAAGCCTCCTCCAAACTGATGAGCAGTTGAAACACGTTGCAAAATGGTTTCAGAATGAAGAAATAAATAAAATAGATAGCGAACTCCAGTGATTTCTGAAGGTATTAAAAGTATTGTATGTCAGTGATACCTACTTTGTTCTTCTCACTTTGGACCTCACAGACTGATAAGAAATAAAGAGCCTTATAACCCAGAAGTAAAACTGTTGCATGATTATAACCCTGACAACCTCCTCCTAATGAGCTTCCCTGCAGATAGGGAGAAGAAACAGCTTTGATCTCTCAAAGTGAAAGATCTGAATGAACCACTGTTTTAAGGAAAGGAATCAGATTAGGTCCATTCTCCTAGTAATCAAACTCACAAGCTACCATTTGAGTTATTTGTGAAACTCAGATAAGATTAGTCGCTCCTTGGATAAGCCACTGCAGTTAGTAGTAGCTAATTTTGCCTGGGAAATGACCACAGGAAGTATCATAATGGCAAATTAAGCGTAATCTTGACAAATATTTTACAGAGTACCTTCTATTATAAAATCCAAATGAACTTTAGAGGATTGTAATCACTTTAATGATGAACAGTTCTATCTCATCAACATTGTTATGATTATCACCACCATTTGACAATGTGCTTTAAAGCATATGGAATTTATACGTAAGGCAGCCCCATCTCTACGCAGCTCAAAAGACAAAAATAAAGAGGATGTATTTATTTGTTATGACAATTCCCTTGAAGTTTGTGAAGCTCTCTTATTTATGCTACCACCATATTTGACTTGAAAGTACCTCTTGCATTTGGTAACCATGGATATTAAATGGATGTACATATGTATATAATGAATAATAAACAAGCTGATAACTTAGGTCAGTTTCTGCTCCCTCATCATTTCTTTGCCCTGCTTGAAATGGGATAGAATGACACCTCCAGAATATCAGGCCGAGATGCAAACACAGACACGTTGGTGCTTATGTTAAATCATTTATGGAAATGAGCATTTGCAGAAATGGGATATCTGAATGGGAAGCACAAGAACTTTTCTTCCTGAGAAAAAGTATTTTCTGAATTGAACCACACTTCAATTTTTGGCTAGAGCATGTCCTTGCTACTGTGTTATTGCTGTGACCAGCAAACAACATACACAGCTGTTCTCTGACTGATGATTTTAATTGGGATGTGTGAAAAAATCAGAATGGTCATTTAGATATGATGAATCTCTGTAAGGTAAAAGAAACCCAAACTGTTAGTTTTAGATCATTCTATTTTTTTTTTTTTAAACAATAAATGGCCTTTTCTGAAATAATCTTAACTGGTTTATTATGTTAAAAAATAAACAGCTGAAATCTATTCAGCAAAACTCTTCCTACTGATAAACAAGAGTATTCTCCTGATCAGATTCTGACACTTAAGGGTCACACAAAGGACCTAGAAATGTACTTCTTCTTTTGAAGCTATTATAAAACACTCACATTAATTTCTGTCAGATTTTCAGACAGATTTGCAGGGGATGGGGTGGGGTTGTGGAGATCAGTGACTCATTTCAAGCTGTCACTGTTATTTGTGGTCAGCCAGAAGCAACTGATAACAGAGTATTATCTGCTAAGAGGAAGACAAGAAAGGTCTTATGTTTTGTTGTTTGTTTAAAATGAATTACCCCCATGAAAATGCAGACTTGAGAATTTAATTAAGCAGCTGCCTAAATACTGAAATTTAAGGATGTTAGGCATCCCATGTCAGCCTACTAAACAAATGGTACAATAAAGATGCAAACTGATTTGTTTGATTGAAGTCTGAGCTTTTTCACTACTTAGTTCTCAAACCATCTGGCTATGTTTGGAGAATGTGGGATGGTAGCTACTCTAACTCTTATCTAAGGATAAGACTCTCATTATCAAACATGTGCACCAGAAAGCAAATATTACACTCTTTTAGGCTTATGAAATCTTCTTTTTTCTCCAGTGAAGGAGTATGTTTTGAAGGCAATAAATTCCAGAGCCTAAATGATAAAACTTTTCAGCTATCTGAAATTTCCAAATCATTCAGTGCCACTTCAGAAACCACAAAACTGCTTTAAAGGTTAGTATTCGTCCAGTTCTACTTAAAAAGACATGACAATTCAAGGTTTATCATCCATTATATTCCAATCTCCAAACATAAAAAGGGATTGATTCTCTAAATTTTATCTGCAATTTCTGGAACTCCTTCCAAGTAGGGTTTCTGGTTGTTTGGTTGTTGTTGTTTTTTTTCAGCTCAGCTACCTGAAATTAAAAGCTGTTGATGAAAAAGATGCCTCTAGGATCTCAGCTTCACAGCCTTTCACAACTTTGCCAAAATTCTCACATGGCTTCATTTCCTTATGATCTCATCAGTCTGCACTTCCATTTGCAAGTGTGTTGTCCACAATGCTCCTCATCTGACACTCTTCATTTACTTTCTTTTCAAGAGTCTATTTTTCCTGATGACCCCTTAGAAGAAAATTCACATACAAATCTATGTTCTACAGTAGCCTTATTTCTAACTTCTACAGGAAAGAAAAAAAAGAAAAACAAAAAGGTGCAGAAAAAACCCAAATGTGCTATTGGAATCCTGGATACAGGGAAGAAGAGCTCTATGAACGCAATACAACTGTACACATTGTTAGCAGTTCTTCACAGATTACCAAAGTGCCGCAAACTACAGCGTGGGTGTCACTAGCCAAAATTCTTTATCCAAATTGTCCTGACCTAAGAGAGAATTTCAGCTTGAACATATAAAATTCTTTAATGTCTTTGAGAAAAAAAAATACTGTGCTGTTGTTTTGGGTTTTTTTTCTGAACCTAGCTGTGTATGTTCATACTGGTGACTAGTTCAGCGTGATAGGAACAGATAAGTGGGCACCCCAGTTTAAGAGGGACAGGGATCTGCTGGAGAGGGTCCAGCAGAGGGCTATGAAGATGATTAGGGGACAGGAGGGCATGGCTTATAAGGAGAGGCTGAGAGACTTGGGACCTTTTAGTCTGGAAAAAAGAAAACTTAGAGGGGATTTGATAAATGTTTATAAGTATCTGAAGGCTGCCAGGAGAGGGGACAGGCTCTGCTCACTTGCTCCCTGGGATAGGACAAGGAGCAATGGGTGTAAGTTGCAGCAAAAGAGGTTCCACCTCAACACAAGGGAGAACTTCTTTACTGTAAGGGTCACAGAGCACTGGAACAGGCTCCCCAGGAAGGTCATGGAGTCTCCTTCTCTGTGTTCCTCTGTGATATGTGTTAGATAGTATTGTCCTGCTCTGGCAGGGGGTTGGACTCAATCATCTCTTTGGGTCCCTTACAACCCCTAACATCCTATGATCCTATAAACACATCAAAGCTGCTGATGTACAGGTCTCTGATATTAGAGGATGTTTCTTCAGGATATATTTAGCCTGCTGTCTAAGTCTCAGTGTTTCCATGACACATGCATATCACAGTTTTCTGGGGGGTAAAACAAGTGTTCAGTGGAGACCATAGATGATGGGTTCAGACATCTATAAAATTTGGCACCTAATATCGAATTTCTTATTAACTTTTAAGCTAGTCTAATAGGAATTTTAATAGCTGGATTTTTTCATTGAGTGTGATTTGCCTTAGCTGGCAGTTATTTTTATTCCTTCTCTAATGTGTGCTTTTCTGAAAAGAATTCATTAATTTCCAAAGGCAATTTTTCTTTTAAATTATTTTATGAAGAATTTAGTTTATTCAAAGGAAGGATATGACATTGACCCTTCAGATAAAGTGAATTAGGACTTGTCTGTTGATTACAGGAGCTCTCACCAAATGTTCCTACTGAGGTGGTTTTTTTACCTTTTATTATTATTATATTATATTTTTCTATGTTCTTTACTAAAGAAAGAAAATTATGCTCACTGTATTTCTGCATTTGTCTTTGAGAGCCCCTGATTCTAAAGTGGGGGTTATTTCAGCCATTTTATATTGGTACATCAGAAGTGGTCGCTGGAATGGAAATATCGAAGTTCACAGTCTTTGCTGTAAAGCACCAGGGGATGCATCTCATATTACTGGACACACATGTATATGTTGGGTTTTTTTTGCAAGTCCAATGGACATTGAACTTAAGTGTATTCCTAAGGTCAGATATTTAAGTGATGGTTCTATTTTGGAGTCATGCTCTCATCCAGGTAGATGCTGAATGCCTGCTAAGAGGCCAGCAAACGCACAATCAGACTTCATATTTTTTTCCCCACAGATATATGATTTCCTGATTTATGACATAAAAACAGATTAAATACCAAATGAGCTCATTTCACACGTGCATAAATATAAAAGCTGTGCTTCAAGAATGCACAGTGATTGTAGTGGGCAGTAGTTTCTTTGGTAAAAGTGAAAGGAAGAAAAGAGAACTGTTATCTAGAGTATATGCTTGTGTATTCCACCACAATATATGTGTGCTATAAGTAGTGGAAGACAGGTTTCTTAAAAGCTGGAAGCACCACAAAGCAAATGAATATTGAGCAGTCTGGTCCCAAATCGCCAGTTTATGCACAAGATCTATATCAGTGTTCAAATTCCACAATGTACATCTGTAAATATATTGTAGGTGTGAATAAAAAACCAAACAAACCAGATTTTGCTGCAAAATATTTGGAACATCCATATTCAATACTGACTCACAGAGAGAAATGGTTGGATAACTAATTTGCCTGGTCCTGGTATAGAGCATTAAATTCATACCAAAGGGTATGGGAATTTTGATCAGCAGAGCTGACAGTCTTTTGGATGTTCTAACAACTGATAAGATTTGTAACTGCTGGCTAAGAGACTTGAGAGAGTATTCAGTTTTGAATGGCAAAAAAATAATGCATCCTTCTTTTCAGAACAAGTATAACTTATTGCTATTTCTTAAAGAGTCTTCATATTTCGTTATGTGGCCAATAAGCACCTTTCTAACTGAAAAATTACACATAGCATACAGCAAAGTTTCTTTTTCTCAAAAGGTTTAAAATCAATCCAAATTTAGTAGGCTAAATGGATGCACTTCTAGAATACATGACAGCCTGAAGTAAGAAAAGAATTCAAAGGTGAAAAGGTTATCAACTGAAGAGAATTGTCCTGACACCAGCCTCCTGCAATCGTGAGCTGACAAATTGTGTGATTTTAAATTAAGTGCCCTTGGTAAATTTTCCATGCTAAACCAAAAAGGCTTTTTCAAAAGAATTCCTGGATTCCTGTCTTGTATTTGTCTCTCAAATAAAACTCTACCATTGGAAAGAGAATGTTTTTTATAATAGCCTTTAGCTTTTTCCAGAAAAGAAGAGCCTGTTCCGTGCTTTGCTTCTAATTCTAATGTGTTTGTGCATATGTAAGTGTGGATAGGGATATCTATTTCTATGTGCCCAGACACACACATATTTTCTGTACATGTACAGAGAATACAGATGTCCATACATGCATAAAACCAATACTGAAACAGTCTGGTTTGGAGGCTTTTGAACTACAGACACTTTAAGCAGTGTTTGTTAGGGTTAGGTCAAATTCTTTGACTTGCTCCTTTTTAAACAGTAGTAATCTCCATTTACTTGGATGTATTTTACAAAAGCAATTGTGCTGCTGTTATGAAGCAAGTATTGTTTTCATCCATCAGCTTTAAACCATGTTTCAGATTTTCTTGCTTTTATGGATAAACATCAAAAAGAAGAAGGAAAAAAAGAACAAACCAAAACAAATCTCTCCTTCTCTTCAGCGTAGCTGCATTCATCTGGGAATTCCATGTGGTTTTATAGGCTTCCCACTTTACCATAGGCAAAGTCACTCTTGTGTGACTTAATTTCTTCTTCTGGAAGAAGAGTGATTAAAATGGACAGAAGTATTAGTGAGTGGAATGTCACATCTGTAAGTAAACTGTGAATGATAAGGACTGAGCTAGGGCACTGAGCAATTGAAGCTCTTCCCTCTCCTTGTTGAAGGACTCTGAAGGTACAAGCTAAACGGGAGCAGGAACTCCATAAACCACCAGGAGTAATTTCAAGCCTCACGCTTGTCCATAATATGCCTTGGATTTGTCTTACAAAGACTTATTGCATAGAAGAAGGCTATGAAAACAAAGGAAGACTACAAGTTCCCTGACTCTGCAACCAGAATCAGATGGATGCATCCACTGAGTGCCCCTGACAGGTAAAGAATACCATCACTGCTTGTAACTATGTATCTTTAATAAAACTTAAATGAAAGTCCCACTCTAAGTATGAATATCTCCCAGACTCTTTTCTAGCCCTGAGACCATGTCACATGCTGGCCTCATCCCTGCTACTCAAACTTCCTAGTGCTCAAAGCAATGCAGTGCATTTAAGCCATCCATGGTCAATGGACCCTGCCCCACAGCAGCTCCCAGTCTGGGAGACTGGGAGTCTAGGGCAGTTTGAGAGAGTGGCCAGAACTCCAGGCAGCCCTAAGCCAAGGACTACATAGGACAAGAGACCGTGCTTCCTCACACTATTAACTACTGCATTCACATGACTTAGTCCTCTAGTTGTAGCTTCCTGTCACACTGTTTATACTCAGTGACGTTGATTTTGCTTTTTGCCTCAGTTTTCTCCTGTGCAACATCATAAGAATATTTATCACTGAATAAGTGTATGAGTACAACATGTAACAGTACCAGACAGTTGTTAAAATAAAGAGTAGGAAAAAGACTTAGACTAAATCAGATATGACATTGAAAAGGTTTTTGGTTTTGGTTTTTTTTTCAAACAAGGTTAAGCCAGATTACAGAGTATTGCCTTAGAAAACAGGGAAAGAGATGGGTATTATAGCAGAAGAAAATACAGAGAGATTAAATAAAGTTAAAAAAAAGGGACAAGAAAGCAATTAGTGACTTGACAGAAATATGAGCATATTAAAATATGAGGTCCTGAAGTTCTACACAACCAAAAGGATTATGATCCTGAGCTAATCATATCAGATAAAGTTTGAATTTCCATATCTGAGTTTCTCTGGTTTTGTATATTCAGTGTAAGTAAAGGTGCAAAGTTTATGACTAGGGAACAGCTCTTCAGAAATGTTCAGGCAGAGGAACCCACAGGAGTCAGCAGTGTTCTGTGGCAAAGTCCAAGGCCACCAGCAGGCTGCATGCAGGCCATGAGCTCCACAGTAGACATAATCCTTGGAGCACTTGCCCTGTTGAGGTGGGGAGAAGGGAGCTGGAATTCTTCATCTTGTGTAAGGGGCAGCTTTGGAGCAGCAGCTAGCCTGTGCATCACAGAGCTGGGAGAAGGTGAACTGCTTACTGCAGTACTGAGTGAGAGAATGAGGCAAGAGGCAGAAGCTGAAATAAAAGGGGTTATGCTTGGAAGTACTTAGAGATGAGGGGTTGTTCAAGGTCCATTCCTGGAAGTTTCTGAGATCCAACTGGAAAAAGCCCTGAGCAACCTGGTCTGATCTCATAGCAGATCTTGCTCTGAGCCTCTCAAAGTCCCTTCCATTGTGAACTGCTCTGTGATCCTATAATCCTACAAGTTCAAACTGAATTTCTGGTGATCAAGTGTTTTGAGTTTATTTGCAATTGTCATAGAAGGGTACAAATCACTGCAATAAAGACTCCAACCTTCTTAAATCAACAATACCCCATAGCTTTATTAAGGACAGTGGCTGTCAGTTGTTTTCTTTTACTGGACAACTTTCTTTCTCAACTCACTGTTGCATATTATGTTCAAACCAGAAAAAATGTCAGAAAGAAAGACAAACCAGATAGTCATCAGCTGCCCAACTCTAGGCTTATTTCTGTTGCACAGAAGCCAACCAAACCAGCAAGAGGGTAGTGCCAAAGATCATCAGAATAGTCAGCCAGAGAAAAAGCCTTAGGTCTAGCTGTTGCTACTGGAAAACCCTAGACAAATGCCTGGCAAAGAACTGTCTCTGGACTTACATGTTGTTATTGTGGAGGAGCAAATGATGACACAGCTTCCTGCACAATATTTATACACTTGTGCCCTGGAGACTTGGCTTCTTACTCCAGCAGCTATAAAGAAAATCTGCTGCAGAAAAGGCATTTCTGTTGCCTAAGGTGTTCCAGGGGTTATTTGTACTTATAATTTCTTTCTATTTTATATTAAATTGCTAGAATCCCATTATGACCTTAAATCAACAGGAAGATGCCATCATTACAGAATTTGTCATCACTAGGGGCAAAGCAGACAGCACTTACCAGAGAAGTAAAGGCATCAGAAAGGTGATATGAGGTGCTGCACTCAGATGGAAACAGTGCTGAGAACGAAGTCTACACCTTCTCATTCCCCTCTGTATGAACTTCATCCATCCTACTCAACTCATTCCCATTCAGGCAGGTCATGATGCTTGTGTAATTGCAGCAAAAGCCTCTCTTTTAAGTGCATGAGCACATTTAGGTTCCTTGCCTATTGTCTGCCTTCTGGGATAAAGAGGTTGCTCTCCTCTCAGGCAGCCAGCACCAGAACAAGAGGACACAGCTATGACAGGGGAAATTTAGGCTTGAGGTGAGGAGAAAGTTCTTCACTGAGAGAGTCATTGGACACTGGAATGGGCTGCCCAGGGAGGTGGTGGAGTCGCTGTCCCTGGAGCTGTTCAAGGCAGGATTGGACGTGGCACTTGGTGCCATGGTCTAGCCTTGAGCTCTGTGGTAACGGGTTGGACTTGATGATCTATGAGGCCTCTTCCAACCTTGGTGATACTGTGATACTGTGATAGTTTGTACAGTTTCTGTCAAACTCATCATTCCAAAGCCATTTGATATGCACACCAGTTACAAAGTCACCAAAGGATATTCCTCTGGGAACATTTCCTAATTTTCTTTAAATCAGTGTAATTGTTACTGAAGTACGCAGGGATTTTGGAAGTGTGGTTTCATTGTGAAGGAGATTTAGATTATTTGGAATAACCTAAAACATTTAGCATTATAGAGAAGAACAAGTAAAACTCTGAGAGAAAGGAAAAGATTTATTAAAATGATAAGCACATAGGAAAGATTTTATAAATTATTTTGTCATTATGCTTAAAACTTTAAGAGTGATTCCTTAAGTGTGCAGCAATCTTCTCATTGCAGGTAAAGCTACTTCAACTGAAGTGCTGCTCTTCAGATCTTCTGAGTGCTGGAGTTATTTTACTATTGCATAGAATCACAGGATCATAGAATCAACCAGGCTGGAAGAGACCTCCAACATCATTCAGTCCAACCTAGCACCCAGCCCTGTCCAATCAACTAGACCATGGCACTAAGTGCCTCAGCCAGGCTTTTCTTGAACACCTCCAGGGATGGAGACTCCACCACCTCCCTGGGCAGCCCATTCCAATGGCAAATCACTCTCTCTGGGAAGAACTTCCTCCTAACATCCAGCCTAGACCTCCTCCAGCGCAACTTGAGACTGTGTCCCCTTGTTCTATTGCTGGTTGCCTGGGAGAAGAGACCAACCCCCACCTGGCTACAGCCTCCCTTCAGGTAGTTGTTGACAGCAATGAGGTCATCCCTGAGCCTCCTCTTCTCCAGGATAAACAACTCCAGCTCCCTCAGCCTCTCCTCACAGGGCTGTGTTCCAGGCCTCTCACCAGCTTGGTCATCCTTCTCTGGACATGTTCCAGTATCTCAACATCTCTCTTCAATTGAGGAGTCCAAAACTGGACACAGTACTCAAGATGTGGCCTGACCAGTGTTGACTACAGGGGCAGAATAACCTCCCTTGTCCTACTGGCCACACTGTTCCTGGTACAGGCCAGGATGCCATTGGCTCTCCTGGCCACCTGGGCACACTGCTGAATCATGTTCAGCTACTATCCACCAGTACCCCCAGCTCCCTTTCTGCCTGGCTGCTCTCCAGCCACTCTGCAGCCTGTAGCACTGCTGAGGTTCTTGTGGCCAAAGTGTAGAGCCTTGCACTTTTCACGGGTAATCTATCAAGCCAGCCATTTTCATATTTCAATCTCTGATTAAACCACACTGTGTACCAAAGAAGAGGAGATAATTCTCAATCTAGAAGAATAATGTATGTGTGATGAAGTAGATTCTGATCTCTTATACTGATGTAGCAAAGTAAAGAAATTGGGAATAAAATGCAACTTACACTAGTATTCTAGGATACATCCTCAGATTTGCAATAACAGAAGCATACTAAGAAGCCAGAATGGATTTACTAGGATCAGACTATCAGGAGCAAAACTTACCACTGGCAACAATTGAACCAATTATACTAAAGATCTGTCAACATGACATATATTAGATGTCTACTTTTTACTCCAGTTTAGTATAACCTGACATGTTCACATGTAGTGGGATGGCAGAGTGCCAATACCAGTACTTAATTTTAAAACAGAGAGCTATCTCACTCAGCTCTTATTTAAAATGCATGAAAACTGGTATTCAGCTGTGAGCAAATGACAACAGAACAGAGGCCAAAGGAACACTCTTGAATGAGGCGGAAATGTTTTCTTGGTGTTTGCCATGAGTTCTGTTATAGTGCCAGAGTGGCTTCCATGCAGACTTCTTGCAGAGTCAAACAGAAATGATGTTTCTGCTGTAGCTTTTTCTCAGTCCATAGCAGTTTATCAGCATGACACCAATCTCTGAAATGTCCAGCTGTTGTTCTTCTCTGAAAACACAGTACAGCTAAGATCAACCGTGCTGCCTTACAGAGAGTAGACAGAAGGATAAACACAGGTTCTAAAACGTCAATCACTTCCTTCTGAAAAATTTGCTTCTAGAAAGGGAAGTTCACAGACAGGAGAAGAAAATAGAGAAGAAACCATTTCTCTGTCTTGGAACAACTGACACCTTCAGGTTTATTTGCTACAGGAAAAGAGCTGCTATTTCAAAAGTTCAGCACAAATGAGACCATAAAATATCTCCCTGTGCAGAATGCCAGTGACTATTCTGTTAAATTTATTTTCTTCAAAGTTCTTGATTAAATAAATAGACCCCAGCTGAAGAGGTGTTATTCCTCCATTGAGAACCGAAGGGTTTAGAACATAGATGAACAAGCCATTTTGCCAGGAATTAGAAACACAAAGCAAAATAAAGGATGACAGCAACCGAACCATTTATCAGCTAAACCAACAGAAACATCAGAAACATCTAAACACCTCTCAGAACCCCAAAATATTTACTGCAGGACAGCAGCTATTTGCAACATGTGAGAGACCATCACTGACTTCCCTCCACAGAAGTAACAGGCTTTCTTTAAAACCTAGTGGGAGTAAAAGAGCTTATTAAAATACGCTCATTTGTCAAGGTCAAAATTGACACTGCACTCCATCTCGTGGCATTTCACAAAGCAGAACTGAAAGCTTATGGGTCTTTCTTGCTTTAAAGCACTTCCCACCTTGAGAAGGAAATTTAGTTGTCTCATACTCCAGGGAGACCTAACAGCTGCCTTCCAGTACCTGAAGAGGGCCTACAAGAAGGATAGAGAGAGACTGTTTACAAAGGCCTGTAGTGACAGGATGAGGGACAATGGCTTCAAAGTAGAGAAGAGAAGGTTTAGATTGGATGTTAGGAAGAGGTTCTTTATTATGAGGGTGGTGGAACACTGGAAGAGGTTGCTCAGGGAGGTGGTTGGAGTCTCAACTCTGGAGACATTGAAAAGTGAGGCTTGACAAGGCTCTGGGCAGCCTGATCTAGTTGAGGATATTCCTGCTTACTGCAGAAGGGGTTGGATCAGATGATCTTTGGAAGTTCCTTCCACCCCAGACCATTCTATGATTGTATGATTCTAATTCTATGATTCTGTATTACGACTTCTTTTTTGCCTAGAGACAAATCTGTCCAGGAGTTTTCTGTTTAAATCTAAGCTAGTTGTCCCTAGCTCATTAAAGCCAAAAGAAAGAACAAACAAACTCCTAGGAGCACGGCCCCTTCAGCCCTCAATGGACATCTTGCTTTCTGCTCAAACAAGGTTATTTGAGAAGAAAGCCTGTCCATGTCTCAGCTGTACACTGACTCCACTGTAAGAGAGACATAGGTGTTCACCTGTATCCTTCTTTACTCTGGTTTCCATGTAGAGCAAATTTGACAGGAGGAAAACCCCCCACCAGAGGTCAGTTTAGTTGTAATTAGAGATAATTGAGATGATTTGTTATGGTCAACATTTGACATAATTAGTCATCTCCAAAAGAAGTTTGGAGGGAGAGAAGCCACTATTCAGGCATAACTGGCTTACATTTTGTGTGATAATCTAATTCAAAATTAATTTCAACATTTGGCATCTTGCAGTCCATGACTCCCATCCAGAGGGACCTGGACAGGTTGGAGAGGTGGGCACAAGCCAACTTCATGAGGTTCAACACGACAAGTGCAAGGTCCTGCATCTGGGTCGAGGCAATCCCAAGGACAAATACAGGCTGAGCAGTGACTGGCTGGAGAGCAGCACTGAGGAGAGGGGCTTGGGAGTGCTGTGACTGCTGGACGAGAAGCTCAACATGAGCCAGCAGTGTGCACTTGCAGCCAAGAGCAATTCTGGGCTGCATCAGGAGAAGTGTGGCCAGCAGGCCAAAGGAGGTAATTCTCCCCCTCTACTCTTCTCTGGTGAGACCTCACCTGAAGTACTGCATCCAGTTCTGGAGCCACTATTACAAGAAGGATGCGGACATGCTGCAGTGTGTCCAGAGAAGGGCCACGAGGATGACCAGAGGGCTGCAGCACCTCTGTTATGAGGACAGATTGAATGAGTTGAGGCTGTTCAGTCTGGAGAAGAGGAGGCTCCCAGCTGAGCTTCTTGTGGCCTTCCAGTATCTGAAGGGGGCCTACAAAAAAAGCTGGGGAGGGACTTTTTAGGCTGTCAGGGAATGACAGGACTAGGGGGAATGGAACAAAGCTGGAAGTGGGGAGATTCAGATTGGATGTGAGAAGGAAGTTTTTGAGCATGAGAGTGGTGAGAGCCTGGAATGGGTTGGCCAGGGAGGTGGTTGAGGCCCCATTGCTGGAGGTGTTTAAGGCCAGGCTGGTTGAGGCTCTGGCCAGCCTAGGGTAGGGTGTCCCTGCCCATGGCAGGGGGGTTGGAACTAGATGATCCTTGTGGTCCCTTCCAAACCTGACTGATTCAATGATTCTATGATTTGCTTGTGTTATGCCAGACAATCTTTACAATTAATCTATTTTGTGATATAATCCTTGGCATCAGCATCCATTACTTAGCATGTTGAAGACTTCTACTTACTCAATTTCTTCTCCATGTGTGAATTAGTGAAGTTAGTTATGGCTGGGTAAATTAATTGGAAAACTATAGATTGAATCAGTTTACTGGAATGCAAATCTACACTAATAAAGGTTGTACAGGCATTAATTAGCAACTCACCTAATTTTTTATTGTACCACAGAAAATGATTATGATTTTAGAAAGGTTTTATTGACTGTTTTTGTTTCTCTCATGAAATGTAGTTGAAGTTTCCACTCTGGGAAAACTGTTTAACAGGAACCCCCATTTTACTTATTAGCTGAATCAAAGCTACATGACTCAGTGTGATACTGACCAGTGACCAGGGGTGACCTCATTGCTCTCTACAACTACCTGGAGGGAGGCTGTAGCCAGGTGGGGGTTGGTCTCTTCTGCCAGGCAACCAGCAATTGAACAGGAGGACACAGTCTCAAGTTGTGCCAGGGGAAGTATGGGCTGGATGTTAGGGTGAAGTTCTTCCCAGAGAGAGTGATTGGCATTGGAATGGGCTGCCCAGGGAGGTGGTGGAGTCACCATCCCTGGAGGTGTTCAGGAAAAGACTGGATGAGGCACTTAGTGCCATGGTCTAGTTGACTGGATAGGGCTGGGTGATAGGTTGGACTGGATGATCTTGGAGGTCTCTTCCAACCTGGCTGATTCTATGATTCTATTCTATGATTCAGTTTTCTTATAGGAGTGTTTCTTTCAGATTCTGAGGGCAGACTTTACTTACAGGTTATTCCAACTTGTATGTCTACTAAAATTTCTACTACCATACAAGTCTGAATATTCTTATAACTTAGAATAATAATTTTAGATTTTTTTTTCTGTTGTCAATAAAACCTTCTTTGTATCCTCAATAAGTGAAATTCCAGGGTAATTTTAAAGGATTAACATAAACAAAAAGATTTAGAGGTTTGTTTTTCATGTGGGAAAAAAAATGGGAAGAGTAATGGAAGATATCATATATATCTATACATAGTTTGTTTATAAAATTATCAAAATTACTTTCCATGTATTAAGTTACAGATTCTGGTGCTCTTAAGGAATCAGCAAGAATAGGACTGTTCATGTTTGTGGGTTAGTTTGTGGAACAATAACCAGAAAAATGGCTACAATTCAGCTCAGGAATGATGCCTTTGAAACAAAATCTATGGTGTAGAAATGAATAACTATTAGAGCATACAGCTGCCAACTCTGGAATTTAACATTCCACATTTCACTTAACCATAAAAAATGAAGAGGACCCATGTTCAAAGGCAAATGTAGTAAAACATTACATTAATTTTATAGCGTGCACATTATAGGTCAAGCATATCTAAAAGTTCCCAAAGCAAACTGCAACAATGTCACTGAAAAATATTTAACATGGAATAATGTAAGCAAAACACAATAGTAAAAGAAAGACATTTCTACTGTCTCTCTCTTCTTTCTCCTCATTATACTTTTAATAATAGATGAGGTAGTTTGGGACATATATCAAAATCATCCTTTGCTTTTTCTGGACTTAGTTCTAATGATTTAACTCACACTGATGAAAATGTAACCCTTAGTAAGGATTCATTCAGTTCACTGCTAGTGAACTACTATTTAACAAGAGCATTCCTATTTCACAATAATATTAACATACTTTGCATTAAAAGAAAAAGAGGGAAGGGAAGGGAAGGGAAGGGAAGGGAAGGGAAGGGAAGGGAAGGGAAGGGAAGGGAAGGGAAGGGAAGGGAAGGGAAGAGAAGAGAAGAGAAGAGAAGAGAAGAGAAGAGAAGAGAAGAGAAGAGAAGAGAAGAGAAGAGAAGAGAAGAGAAGAGAAGAGAAGAGAAGAGAAGAGGAAGAGAAGAGACAAGATCCTCAAAACATGTATTGATATGTTAACATTATTTCCCAAACTATAAAAGAATGATCTTCAGATAGATTATAAAAACAAAGGTTCCCTAACTCCAAGATTTCAGGTCTACGACACAGCAGCAAATACTGGTCACAAATTGAAGAAGGGAAAAAGACATGTGTCTTTGTGAAAGTCATCATATGAGCATAAAAATAACAATTCCCAAGTTGTCATCGTTTCTGAGTAACATTCCTGTTTAAGAAAACTAGAAGCATCCATTTCTGTCACGAGTGTCTTCAGCTGGCTTCCTTTCTTATTATAATATTAAGAAAATACAGTTCCCATAGTAGAGGATCCCAGAGTTTATTTAGGAGATAATGACAGAAGGTTTTAGAGGTACTAGATTATCAAATGCACCAGAAGACCTGACATGAGCAGTAGATATGAGATGAGCTAAGCACACAGATAGCCTTGTTATGCCTCACTTTCTTCCTGTGAAATCATAGAATCATAGAATCAGTCAGGATTGGAAAGGACCACAAGGATCATCTAGTTCCACACCCCCTGCCATGGGCAGGGACACCCTACCCTAGATCAGGCTGGCCAGAGCCCCATCCAGCCTGGCCTAATTTGGTTCTTTATAAACATAATTATTCATGGGTCATAGCTGCCAGTAGGAAGTAGACCTAATCAAATACTCTGAAGTAATCCAAGTTTGTCCAAAAGATGAAAGAACAAAGTCAGGCCTGAATAAAAGCTTGGGGAATTGCTTGGCTGCTTTGTGGAGAGAGGTACAAATCTGATACCTGGAACACCTGAGATGTTCATTGAGCAGAAAGAAAAAAAAAGAAGCAAAGAAATAGAAAACATAGGGAGAACTACCATTTGTAGTTTGCATTTCCTTTCTCTGGTGAAAAGGTATAAATCAGTTGGCAGCAAATTCTAAACACTGCTGGCAGTGAGAAAAGTCTCAATGGATAGGATGCAAAAAGGAAGAGGAGGAATAAGAGAAAGAGGGTAGAGAAGTAAAGAAGTTTATGTAGTCAAGGGACTTACCTAAAGTCAGTTAGTATATTTCAGAAGTATCCTCCTAGTTCCCACATGACTGTCCCATGCAAAAGACCTCAGTATCTCTCAGGTTTTATTCCTTCACTTTTTTTTTTTAAACTATACTGTGCAGTATACCTAAGTTACAGCCACATTAATGAGTAAAAAGGCAGAGGAAACTGCACAAATGTGTAATAGAAATCAAGAGACCTAAGCAGCTGCTATGAATTTGAAGCCTGGTTCTATCATCACTTAGTAGGTGGGATTCAGATAGCAATCACTGGAACATAGCAAGATTTCAGAAAGGCTCAGAATTTATGAGGCTCCCCACTTATGCACAATTGAAAGACTGGGAAAGTAGAGCCTGGATTCCAAGATCTGTGATAGAAATCATGCAAAACTCAGTGGGTTTGGAACTTGTGAGCAACACAGATATTTAAACTGTCATTTTGTAATTTATCATCTCAAGAAGACATGCATGCATGGAGATTATGTTACAGAAATTTACACCTATTTGCATTGATGGTTCTTGGCCTTCAGCCTTTGGTATGACACAGAGGGTGGGAATTAATGCATCACATTGATTCATTTGCAGGGATTTTTCTGGTTTTGTTTTTAATTAGACATGCCATCAAAAGCTGGTGTGAAGGTCTCAAGAATGACAAAGCATGCTTTGTCATGTTAGCACTTAAGTTATCACTCAAGAAGCAGCATTATGAATAAGACATAACATAAAGGGCATGCTCAGAAAGACCTCTCAGCAATACACAGCACAAATGGCACTGGTATAAATAAAGTATGGAAACAAAACAAAGGCTCATGCTTCAGGGCATAGATCAAGAAAGGCTTTGCACTCAGACTAAAAGGATTTATTTTTTTCATTCAGTGCATGGGCACAATGGAATCACAGAGCTCCTGCTGAAGTACTACGCTGCTGTAGTAACAACTACGGAAGTGGTCGTAATTACAACAATAGTTCTTTTTAACGAGGGTGTAAAGACAACCTTCCTTATATCATCCAAATGATGATTTCTTGCTCTCTCTTCTGAAATGTTGGCCACTATAAAATGCCTCTAGCAGCACCCTCAAGTTCAATTTCCCAGTTGTCTACACAAGCTCCATTTACATTAATAAGTTTCAATGGAAGCATATCTATTAAGCCTTTAGTGCTGAAAATGGAATAACTCCATTCTACACATTTCAGGACCTTGATTTTAAACTAGCTGTGATTTTGTCCTGTAGATTTCAGCCCATTATCACTTGCTGTATGTCAGGTGCAATGTCAAACATCACCCCTCAGTTTAAGTTGACTAAAAATGGATTGATTTCCTGTGATACAAGGCCATTCCATGATGCAATCCAAGAGGTATTTGGAGGGGTTAACTGAATCATTAGCTTCAGAAGCATGTTCCTGACCTGAAGCAAATTGTTGTTGGAGACACACTAGTCTTGGTCTCAGAGTGCATGCCAAAGTACCACTGAAGTTCTCCATCTGGAATGCCGGAAGGAAAAACCTAACTAGCCCCAGGTGTCACAAAAGCTTTTCAGCATACCCTCTGAAGCCACCAGGAAAACTTGCACCCCAGTGCCTCACCACATGGAGTAACCTGAAATGTAACACAGCTGTGAGTGTATTCCAGTGCCAGATGTTTCTTCAAAAGCTGTGTGGCAGAGACAGTACACAATGCTCTCTCATTTGTAGTGTCCCCATATTATTACACTAGCAAGAAAATGCTCCTAAGAGGAAAGCTTCTCTATACTGCACAGAAATCCCATATGAACCTCTCACAAGTGAGGATTAAGTATCAAATCTGAGTCAGTTCCTTAATGACAAGTGGGAAAAGGCCCATGAAGACAATCATATCATTATTTTGCTTCACATCACTTCTGTCTTCCTCAAATCTTGTGCTGTCCTGACTTGAGGTTGCTTTTCTGGTATTGGAAGTTGAGTGCCAAGACTAAGTTTCCCAGACAAGCCAGGTCTGTCTAGCAGCAAGGCACACCAGAGTTCAGGATAACAACAATACAGTTTGATGCCAATCAGAAATGTGCACATGCATGTAACCTAAGTCATCAACTCTCTTGCCAACTCCTGTAAGCAGCTATGTTCAGTGTGTGCTCAGACATGCTGGGCTGCCAAGGCCAGCCCAGGCAGAAATGCTATTTCTGAACACACAATGGATTCTTTATGCAAGAAAACAAAAGCACACAGGTAGCAATTATTCTAGGGAGAATGGGTTTGACTTAGGTGGAAACCACACATGATACTACTTTCAAAGATTCAGCCTATCAGTACTTTCTTGCATTTTTACTGATGTCTGAGAAAAAACTTAAAAGCTATGGACACTTTCCAAGCATCTGTGGTGGTGATGGAGAATTACCTTACAAAGAATTGTTTATGGAAGGACAAGTGCTTTATAACTGCTTGTATAATATGTCACTGTAAAGTCCCATTTCTCTCCACCTATGCCTGCTTGAGAGATGCATTCAAGTATACCTGTATTGAAGCTGATCCATTGATAAATGCTATTCTGCTAAGGAAACAGACATTTATACTGTCTTATATACCTTTTGGACACATGATGATGGATACCGAGTCTTGGTAATGCTCTTCCTTGGAAGAAGGTTTACTATGAAGATATACACATCAGAGGAGAGAAAAATTGTTGTGACAATCAATATAGTGTTGGATTTTTCTGAGGATAAAAGGTGTAAGGCAACTATATGTCCATCACTATTTCCACATTCCAGACAGCAACCCTGTGCTGGACTGCATCAAGAGCAGTGTGGCCAGCAGGGCAAGGGAGGTGATTCTCCTCCTTTGCTCTGCTCTCGTCAGACCCCACCTGGAGTAGGGGGCTGCAGCCAGGTGGGGGTTGGTCTATTCTCCCAGACAACCAGCAACAGGACAAGGGGACACAGCCTCAAGTTGTGCTGGGGGAAGTATAGGCTGGATGTTAGGAGGAAGTTCTTCCCAGAGAGAGTGACTGGCATTGGGGTGGGCTGCCCAGGGAGGTGGTGGAGTCACCATCCCTGGAGGTGCTCAGGAAAAGCCTGGTGTCATGGTCTGGTTGACTGGATAGGGCTGAGTGCTAGGTTGGACTGGATGATCTTGGAGGTCTCTTCCAACCTGGTCGATTCTATTCTATTCTATTCTATTCTATTCTATTCTATTCTAATCTATTCTATTCTATTCATATTAGTTTGCCCCTTCCAAAAACATTATCTATATGCACATCATGGAACAAAGGATTTAGGAACTTTGCATCAGCAGCAGGCAAAAAACATATGTAGTTGAGCAGCCCATTTAACAGACACATCAAAATTAGAAGCTTCTTTCCAGCTGTCCTTGCTGTCTTATCTGAAGAAAACATACAACCTCTGTCCCACTGAAGTAAGCTTGGATTTAAATTAGGCACATGATTTATTTTTCTTCACAGTAAATAATGTTTCTGCAGATTTTATTTTACAGAGATATGTAATATCTCTGTATTTACTATACTATAGTATATGTTTATGTATGTATACACAGGTATGCAAACATAAGATTTGAGTATCAGCAGACACATTTTTGAAACTAAAGGATTTGCACAAAGGTCAGTCCAGCCCTTTGCTCACTAGTGTTTTCACAGTCCACCTTCAGACTCTTTGATCTCCAAGTCTTACTTCTAAAATGAACACATAACCGAGTTAGGAACAGTGAGCAGAAGCATGAGTTAAACAAACAGAGGTGGACACAAAAGGTCGTTGCTCAGGTTTGGGACATTTGATTGCATGACTACTTGTAGACCAAGGTGAAAAGTGCAACCAGCATCTTAGAATGAACAGAGTGTGTAAACAAGCATGAATGAGAGATTAACTCTCACTATGGAGAAATGTCTGTGCTCTTGAAATCAATGGGTGATTCATGACAACAAGAAAACGGCAAACACTGAGACAAAAGACTCCAGCTTGTGCTTTATATTCAATCAGCTCTTAATATCAGGTAAACTTGTTACGGACACGCAAATTACTCATGCGGTAGGCTGTGATTTCATTAAAGTAAGAAGAAGCGTTGATGTAGATAGAGTAAATATGAGCAGCAGACTGTCTTGTAATTGATCCCCCTTTAATCCTCCTCAGTTGATGACAAATTGCCATTTACAGAATGCTTTTTGAGAATTTAAGCCTTTCAGATAACAAATACCCACCGCATAGGGAACTGCAGCAAAAGTGCCATATTCCCATTAACTAACCAACCTAAGCAAGCAAATAGAAAGCAAAACACTTTCAAATATCAGGAACATTTTTATTTTCCCCTGTAGTATGGCTGCTGTGATCTATATGAAATTAAAGTTTCTGTATGTCCCTTTTTACATGGATGTTGCTGCAATGTTCATACATTACACTGGCCTACAATAAGAAAGATTATGTTTACAGAGAATGTTTCCTGTTAAAGTTCTGATTTTTGCTACATGTACAAAAGGTCCATAAAATCAAGTCAATGTAGGGCTGAAGTAGAAGCTCACAGTATGGAGAGGCATTCTGTTAGTAGTGCTAGTAACAGGTATCTATCAAATGTCAAGGTTTCTGTTAGAGGTAGTAAATTTTATTAACTAGCAAGTTTTAAAAGTTCTACCCCGATGTGTAACTCTTGCCTTAAATACACCACCATGGCTAAAATGGTGCTGCCATGTCTAAGTGATCCCATAAGGCCTTGAACATGTGCTTGCTGTACTTCAGATTCAGTCTGTATCAGCACATTTTTGACAGTCTGAAATGGCAAAATCCCAACTCCCTCAGCCTGTCCTCACAAGGCAGATGTTCCAAGCCTCTGATAATCTCCATAGCCTTACTCTGAACACTCCCCAACAGGTTTGTGTCTTTCCTGTGCTATGTTACTGTGTTAGTAGGCAAAGGACATATGAAGGAGCACATAATGAAATGCCAGTATTCAAATTTGTGTCTTTGTTTTTTATTTACTCATATTTATGTAGTCACAAGTTCCAAGTTCAGTCTAAGCCAGACATGATATCTGTATCTTGTGCATTTTTAATCAGGAAAAGCAGCTGATCAGACCCTCAGGGGATATTGTGTAGCAGAAGGAGTTAACCAGCCAATCTCTGAGTCATCAACTTGGTAGCAAATGTAGTAGAGGGCTCTGGAGAAGAGAAGTTGCAGCTCACCATATTTCCTCATAAGAATCTCTAGTCAAAACAGCCTAGTTCTTGGTAGAGCCCTGATCAAGTATAGGTATCTAATTTAAGGTAAGATGGAACTCTATGCTAAGTTTAGGCATTCAAATTCCTGGTTCTCAATTCCACTGCACTTGTCTGGAGATAGTCCTTTCCTGAGTAAAATGCTTGGCTAGGTCCTGCAACCTGAAAAGTATGAGTGCCATAGCCACATAACTGGCTGCTAGGAAGCACCTCATGTAGCGGGACATGGGAGAACTTTGAGATTAATATGGAGTAAATAATTTGTTCTCTAGAGAAATGGGAACACAAAGAAAAAAAGCTACTCTTTTCTAGTCTGTTCCTGAAGAAGAGAATCACACAGAATCACAGAATGTTAGAGGCTGGAAGGGAGCTCAAAAAATCGTCTAGTCCAAGTCCCCTGCCAGAGCAGGCTCACTTACAGTAGATCACACAGGAATGCATCCAGGTGGGTTTTGAATATCTCCAGAGAAGGAGACTCCAATAACCCCCTTGAGCAGCTATGCACTGTCTTGTACATGGAGCTAGGGGTAAAACCATAAATAATCCTGTCTCTACATAATTTGGGGAACTTCGTGTAAATGTCTTTTTGGCAATCATTACACTCAAATTTTCTCCAGCCTTTTGGACTGATTGGAATCAGTAGATATACTATAAGTACAGTCCTGTGTTTATGTCATCCAAAAGAAATAAACAGCTCCTGGAGCCCTGGATGAGACCCAGAGCTCTCAAAGCCAATCTGATGTAAGCCTATGCAGTGCAACTATTTGAGAATTCAAAGACAGCATTGTTAAAAGGTTAATAAAACAGAACTTTCTCCTCCTTTTCTTATTAAGAATACTCTAGATATCAATGAATTTTCTTCAGAACTCTGAGGTAGAGTCTGCCCTTTTCATTTTGGTTTACTGCCAGAGTAACCACATTAATTGCTTTGCTACCAATGTAAAGCAAAGTGATTGCTCCAGTTGTTGAAATTAAAATATATTGGGGTTTACTACATAATTCTTTCTGTTATCCTAGTTTACTAATCAAGACAAAGGATAGTTGTGAACATGCTGCCCTTCATTTGTGAAGGGTTAAAAGTATACCACCTCTTTAAGGATATTCCTACCCTGATCATCACCCTATAGACAATAAGAATAGATTAGACAGAAGGAGGTGAATATCCTTTACTCTTCTCATTGAAGTTGGATTTCTTGTAGATGCATTTTAAAATGTGGTCTGGTCAGAAGACAGCAAATGAATGAGAGGGTTCTGTAAAATACAGACTAGGATGTTTTTCTATTGTAGTAGAATTTGGATTATTTTGTCATACTTATACTACAGTCACCTTGTATTTCTTACTTTGAAAAGGACTTTACCAGAGCATGACTGTAGCATGAGCTTTCTATCTTGCTAAAGTAGAATAATCACAATCTGTAATAAAGGCAAAGCAAAAGAGAGCTGAGATGGACAAATGCCAGAAGTGAAGCCATTGTGTTTACAGGTTATTCAAAGACAACAGAAGGGCAAAATAAACAGAGTTTCAAAGAAATTGGTTTGGAAGCTAAAATGTTGTTCAGCTAAAGGAGATGGGAAGAACATTAGTGCTAATCTGAGGGTGAAGGTCAAATGAGGAAAAAGCACAAAAGTTTGGGAAGAAAATCTATAAGCAATATCACCTCACTGAGTCCACATAAAACACCTGATTGATTCTCTGGTTAATTCTATAACTTCTGTATGTGTGAATTTACAGTGGCTGTTAAGTATGTCTAAGTATGTAGTTAGGAAAAATACTTTCATAATAGTGCTTACAATCTAAATTAACAAAACACAGAGGGTAAGAGAAGATTGTCTCAATATCTTTGGATTAAAAAAAGAGAGAGAAAGACCAAGGATTTTGTGGCTTTTCCAGTCACAAAGGACATAATCTGCTACATTTAGTAAGTGATTCTTGGATTTCTGAGTCTTAGGGCCATGTAAAGTACTAATAGCAATAAATGTTATGTAATAAAACCTCCTTATTTCCATCAGTACATGTAGGAACTGTGCTGATAGATTTGACCTCTTTCCCATTTCACAGCTAAGGTTAGAAAGATAGAAATGAGCAGATCCCAAGGTCACTCAAAACATCAAAACCAGCAATCAGATCTAAAAAAATTGGTACTATCAGTCTGAGTACAGGGATATGAACTATCCGACCACCACGTGTGTTTATCATCATTCGAGACTTTCCTGTCTCAAGAATTGCCTTCCTTCTGAATCTGTTGGTTTACATTTAGTTTTGAATCTATAAGCCTGAGATAACTTCCTTTAGATTTGCTCTTTAGGTTAAAAAATACTATATTTAAAGAGATTATGTTTGCAATATGAACATAGCAATTGTGTTTCATTTATTGGATCGAATATTCTTCAAGACAGATCATTTGCCACTATGAAAACCAGAATAAAAGCTCCATCTTTCTCTAAACAGGCTTTAACAAATCTCTTTTTATTTTTCTCTATATGTGAGAATATAATTTCCATATCTTTTAGATTGTTTATTTACTCTTTTGTTACACTCTGACAGCAAAGCTAGTCTTGTCACATAAGGTTTTACAACTTCTTTAAACTCTCTTCAGCGCTTTTCGGTTCTCATGGGCCAGCAGTGATAAGCCCAACAGTGTAATGTTTGCATTATGAGTACTGTAGGTCGGTGCTTGAAAAAGTTCCCATTGGACTGTTGAACAAATAATCACGAAAATGTTCCAGTTTTAGGACTTTTAAAGGCTTCTCTGTACGAAAACAAAATCTGAGACCTAATTTGACCTGTCAGAGTCCTTTTAGTGCATGGAAATTACATGCTATAACCAGTTTTGACATCATATTTAGAACTATGGTGTCACTCTTTTGTGTGTCCTTCACCTTGGTGTTAATTCCAAGTACTGCAAACAAGGCAGATGTTTTTCAAGAACACAAAGAGTGTAACATTAATGTACTTACAAGCAAATTTAGAAAGGATGAAAACAAGAAAGATCCTTGAAGACTTAAAGAAATAACTACATATTTTCTCAAAATAGGTATGGATGGGTTCACTTTTGAGGCAGTCCCTTGTGGAAAATACATTCTATTAGCACAACAGCTGTACTTTATGATACAATTAAAATTAATTTTTCAAACCTAACAGAGGTAAAACTTCTAAGAGTCACTGCTTAGAGAAGAATCTTGAGTCAGGACATCATTGATGGTTTTGCTTGTTTGGTTTTTTTTACTGGTTTCCTAAGCAGGGATGGACATAGCATAATTAAGTGCATTTTCTATGCACTCTAAGACAGACTAAGTTTTTTTGTTGACACATTGGTGGGGAATGACTGTTTTGGAGTATATAATTTCATCCCTGTTTGCATCAGGAATTTGGCCTGTCCAGTGTATAAATAGCAGAATGGTTGGGCCAGAGAATAGTATTAACATGAACTCTCCCTTTACAGACAGTAAGAATGGTCTAGAGAGATTGTTTTCCAAAATGTAGACAAGTGCATCTTGGCCAAAGGATTGTGAGATGATGGAAGCTGTGGATGCCTCCTCCCTGGAAGTGTTAAAGGCCAGATTGGATGAGATTTTGAGTAACCTAGTCTGGTGGAAGGTGCTCCTGCCAATGACAGGAGGGCTGGAACTAGATTATCTTCAAGGTCCCTTCCAACTCAAAGCCTTCTACAACTCTACAAAAAAGTTATGTAAGAAAAGAGGCATGTAAATCTCTCATCCCTAGAAATTTTGATGAGAGCAAATTAAACTGAAAGATTTAGTACCTTACTGAAGGACTTACTAACTTTGATGTCCTAATTAATTCTCTTTTTCTTCCATTCTCCAGGGTGTTACAATTATTCTCTGGCAATATCTCCCTTCTAGTACCTGTGTCTCATTCTAGACATAACCCTTTGTAGGGAACACAACCCTGCACTGGACACTCCCAACAAAATGGGAGCGCTAAACACATCAAGAACTATAGTCATAAAATTCAGCCTACAGGACAGGAGGTCATCTAGCTCAGGAAGTGGGAGAAAAGGCCATGGCTGTCATCTGGAAGTCGCAGACACAAAATGTCTTGGTCTCTGATAGCTTAGCAAGCTCTGTCTCAGAAAATGATTCTGGGAATATTCTTGCCTATATGTCACCTAGCTGGTGAAAAATGGTGCACGCATTTTTCTCACCTGGACAGACTGAATGTTCACTTGCCTCTTCCCAGCACTGTAGCAACCAACTGTAGGCTATGTGGGGAGGGAATTTTTCTCTCCTTGTTTTGACAATTCTATTTTGTATAAAAATGCTGGACTCAGGTATCTTGTCTCCTGAAATAATGCTGTGTTACTAGCTAGAGATTAGTAACAGATGTGGTGACTGAGTCAGTTCCATTTATCAAGGAACAAATGACCATTTGCTTGGCCAAAGAAAGAAACTAAGCCCATACTAGTGAATAAGATCTGCCATAAAACCTGTTTAGACCTTGAGGGATGGCAAAACATGACTTGTGTCCAAACAACTAAACTCTCTTACTCTAGAAGCGGGGTGGTTGGGTTCAAACCACCTAACTAGTAATATTGCTCTGCATCACTATGGTATTACCAAGAAACCACTAGAAAGCACACGCACCAAAACCAGATTTAATCTCACAGGGAATCACAGGACTAACTGGTAAAAAGCAGGACAAAAATTCTTCTTTTATACAAGAGGTTACATGAATCTCCAAATAGCATAAGCATCAATTAAAAGACTTAATGCCATCTGGGCATGCCTACAGGCCTAGGCATAAGGAACAAGATAACCAGCGCATTCAATGCTGGAGGCTTAGAACACAGATAACACTGAGGGGTAGGTAACACTTAAACAGCACTTTAAAGCTTTCATTAATGTTGTTAGAAGTCTCACTACCCTGATTATAGTAAAGCCATTCAAATACGGCCCAGTTATAGCAAATACAAGGTTGCTGCCCACAATTTGTGGTAAGAATGCTACCATTTTTCAGTTGTGAGATTTGTCCTTTCAGTTACAAAAGAAAAGGGAAAAAATAAAATAACCAAAACCCCAGCATAAGTACATCTGATGAAATATATTACATTTACAATGTTATATTATTATCTGTCTCTGGCAAACAGGGAAAGGACATTGTTTTAGAAAGCTGAACAGTTTGTTCCAAATAATTCACAGTTTTTACATAGATCTTCAATAACACAGGTTTGGATTCAGATGCAATAGAAAGTTTTCACATTCTTGAAACCTCTTGAAATGTATGTCAGGATTCAAATGTTGATGAAATGCAGAGCATTTGTGTCGGTGTCTGGGGAAAAGGATCATCATGGTGCTGAGCCAGATTTGTCTGCAAAATTTCCCTCTTATGTTTGTTAGTAATAGTCTTACTGCCAGTGAGAGGAAAATAGATGCCTCATTCTTACATTGATAACTCTATGCACATTGAGTTATATGGGGTTTTTTTAAGAGTTCTGTTGATTGAAATGAAACTTTAACAAGGCCAAGTGCAGGGTTCTACACTTTGGCCACAACAACACCAAGCAGTGCTACAGGCAGGGGACAGAGTGGCTGGAGAGCAGTCAGGAAGAAAGGGACGTGGGAGTATCAGTAGATAGTAGCTGAACATGAGCCAGCAGTGTGCCCAGGTGGCCAGGAGAGCCAATGGCATCCTGGCCTGGATCAGGAATAGTGTGGTGTGCCAGTAGGACAAAGGAGGTTATTCTGCCTCTGTACTCAGCACTGGTCAGGCCACATCTTGAGCACTGTGTCTAGTTCTGGGCTCCTCAATTCAAGAGAGATGTTGAGATACTGGAACGTGTCCAGAGAAGGACAACAAAGCTGGTGAGAGGCCTGGAACACAGCCCTGTAAGGAAAGGCTAAGGGAGCTGGAGTTGCTTAGCCTGGAGAAGAGAAGGCTCAGAGGTGATCTCATTGCTGTCTACAACTACCTGAAGGGAGGCTGTAGCCAGGTGGGGGTTGGTCTCTTCTGTCAGGCAACCAGCAACAGAACAAGGGGACACAGTCTCAAGTTGTGCCGAGGGAAGTATAGGCTGGATGTTAGAAGGAAGTTCTTCACAGAGAGAGTGATTGGCATTGGAATGGGCTGCCCAGGGAGATGCCCAGGTGCCATCCCTGGGGGTGTTCAGGAAAAGCCTGGATGAGGCACTTAGTGCCATGGTCTAGTTGATTGGAGAGGGCTGGGTGATAGGTTGGGCTGGGTGATCTTGGAGTTCTCTTCCAACATGGTTGATTCTATGACTCTATGATTCTAAGACCATTTGAGAAGATACTGTTCATGGTGATAGTACTGCAATTTGGTTCTTAGCAATGAAGCTGAACAAAATCCTATCATTTATTCCAACCAACATTGTCAAAATGCAATAATCGCTTTATAGGCCATCCATCAGCAAAATATAAAACATGACTGAGTCCTCTCTTGTAAAAGTGGCTCATAATTACCTTGAGAAATTCTTGTACCTGATGTGGGTTTAGCTCCATCAAAAAACATCAGGATATGTAAGTCATTTTATAACTATCAGCACCATAGTTCAACATCCACATTAGTTGTGCCTTAAGTGAGGAAATTTCTTCACAAAACCTTCCATCAGAGCTTGTTTCGTGAAACTACATCAAAGCAGAACAAAAAATCATGGCCCTAATGGGAAACATTAATCTTCCTGGTATCTTCTGGATGGGCCAAAGGAAAGCAGATCTATCATAGAATTATAGAATGTGACAAAGGAAAAAAATCAGTGGTGACCGGTAAGCCAAAGCTCACTTGGAGTTGCAGTTTGCAAGGGATATAGATATCAGCCATAACTTCTAATGCCATTTTAATAGTAAAAAGATGAATGGGAAAATATGAAACTCTTACTGAATGGGGCAGGTAGTTTAGTGACAGCAGACACAGATAAGGCTGAGGTACTTCATATCTTCTTTGCCTCCGCCTTCACCAAGAGCATCTCCCGGGCTTTTGTGACTACAGTCTGGATTGGTGAACAACTAGATGGGTAAAGTCTAATTCAAGACTTGGGCTTAAGGGACAGTGGTTAATGGGTCATATTTGAGGCTGGTAACTGCTGCAGTTTTGCAGAGCTCTCTCTTGGTAGCTGTCCTGTTTAACATTTTTACTGGTTCCCTGAAGGAGTTTTTGGTGTGAAGTCCCATTGAATGTGAAAATGACACCAAACCAGGAGAACTGGATGACATTCTGAACCTAGGGTGTTGCGAGATGACAGTTGGCCAAGATTTTCACTGCAGCACATGGTGGGAGGATGAGCAATACTGAAATGAAAAGCAGCTCTTTTCCCCAAGAAGACAGTGAAGTAGAGGACCAGGTTGCTAAGAGATGTAGTGAAATCTCTGTCTGTAGAAGCTATCAAGATCACAATGGAGAAACACCTGATCTGACCACATAGCTGACTTTGCTCTTATCAGGAGGTTGTATTAGAAGCCTCTGAGTTCTCTTCTAACCTAAATTATTCTAGAATTCTATGAGTTGAGTTGCAACACAGAACTGCATCTTAGGTTTTCATACAATTTGTGAAGCAAAAGTGAAGATGGCATAGGTTGGTTTTAGCTATTTCTGTGGGAGAGTTTTGTCTTTCATGGGCTTTGGCTCTCATTCTTATCTTCATCTTTCCACAGTTTTACACTCTGCTTTATTTAATTAGCATAACTGATTCTAGTTACTGGTCTGGTTAATGAAAACCATCTCACTAATAAGCATGTTTGAAGACAAAATGCTATTAATCAAAGCACAGGTTCCCTCATAGATATTAGCAGAGCCAACACAATGCATAAAAGTGAATTGACCTAACAAGAAAGAGAAATGAGGATTTCAAGAGCACAGCTGGTTTATTTCTCAGTGACAAAATATACAAAGAGAGTACAGGCCCCAAATGTCTAAGGAAAGGAAAGATGTTTTAGTAGCTTGGCTTTATTCTGCATTGGCTGTCCTGAGTCAGGCTTCTTTGCAAGTGATCACAATCATAGTGGAAAAAAAAGATAATTCAGGGCTTCTTCTCTCTTTTCCCTGAACTGAATTGGTCATTTCGTAACTTCCAACGAAAACTAATCATGATCTCTTATTCATTGTTTTTCATAAAGAATAAAAATAACTCCACTTCTGGCCATTATCATTTCAGCAAAAAACTTCAGAAACTTGTCAGGCCTGATCCTGTCGCTTTGAAGTTAGCAAAAACAGAGCCATGGTCTTAAACCCATGTTTTGGCTAGATTTCATCACACAGTTGCTCACATCTTTGTTATTTTTTATCAGTAAGATTTGTGTTTCATACTTTCTGAAAAGAGATTGCTCTTGGTTTCTGAAGATTCTTGGAAATGGGAAGAGAGGATTTCTATCCACCTGTATAGAGACTACTTTGAATGAAATTATAGGGAAGTGTGACTTGACTTCTGTAGCTTTTAAATGGGTTTGATGTTGTTTCCTGTATGCCCATACTAGAAAATTTAATGCACTCACAGTGGCTCTCTGGCACTGCAGCTAACCAATATAGAAAGAATTATATCTCTTTTATTGAATCCTTGTTCTGCCAGCAGACACTGAGCAGCCACTTGCAAGCTACCTATTAACAACAGTCTTTGGCCCCATCTCACTTCAGAACAGGTTTGGATGGCAATAGCTTGCCTGAGTCAAAACCAGCTAGATACCCTCTGAACCTGTTTGCATTGTAGGCAACAAAGTGGCAGGGCATGATCCTTTCTACCGTTTAATTTATTAGTGTGCATAACTTCAGGGTGCAATTCATCTACCTTAATGCAGGCATCTGAAAGTTCAACATTTAAACCTCTGCTAGTTACCCTGGCTTCCTGTTATACTCAGTGGAAGCAAATCCAGGACACAATTCATCTGACCTGTCTTGTGTACTTAGCTCAAATAAGATGGATTGCAATCTGGGAATGTCCATTTTTTCCTTCTGACTATACAGTGAGTCTGAGGTCACCAGGTCAGACATAGACTTCTAACTATTAGGCACCTGAGATAAAGTGAGACAGATACTAGTCTAATACATATTAATAAGTTTATCACCATATCTCTAGGGTTAAGATACAATTTTAAAGACCATGCAGATTAAATTGCAGGTTTTCACTCAAGAAAAATGGTGAACGGAGAAGTTCCTCTGTCAGAAGACCTAAACTGTTCTCCAAAGAATAGAACAGTGTGAAGGAGTGAAATGTGTCTTTTCTGGACCAGCTGTCCAGAAATGAAGTATTCTCTCTCATCTCTCCCAGAAGTATAATGCAATTTATCATCAGCCTTGCTACCTTCATTCTTGTTCTATGCATTGAGCAATATCCATTTCTTTCATCTTATTCTCAAGTGGGAGCCAGGCTTGAGTGTCTGGGAGGATCTACCTGAAGCTGTAGGATTTAATTTCTCTTACGTGTTTGGAAGCCTGGGCAGCTGCAGAGAACGATGAGGTCAGGACTCTGCCCTCCAGCAGCATAATTGAGACAGTTTGACTTAAGTTTCATTAATAACCCCTCTTCCACTCTGACCTTCAGTCATAATAAATACCTGGGAACCATAGCTGTTGATTACATTTGCAGTTGATGCCAATTTATATCATTTCTATTACCATTAATGTAAAGAAAATATTTGTGTCTGAAAATAAGTCACTCTGTAGCCTATACCTTTTTTTTTTTTGCAATGCTTAGTCCTTGTTACCTTTATTAGATATTTTTCTAATGATAATTAACTGAGAAAACATGACCTAAGTGAAGTTATCAAAGGATAGCAATTATGGGAACATGTGCCATATTATTCCAATTAGGTAACTGCTCATGGTGGTTTCACTTGGTAACAGCACAAAACTACTGTTCAGCCCACTATTCCCACTGTTACATTGATAAATGATCCCAAAGCTGCCTTTCATTCGACAGGTCTGTTTTTGGACAAGGGCCAGACAAAACAAAATCACAAGATTTATAAGTACTGCAGTGGGAGGGTAAAGAGGATCTGAAGGGCATGAGCCCTCCTCTGTCTTCACAGAACAAAGGCTCAAGAAAAATAATCCTGGTGGACCAAATCCTAAAGACTCTATACAGTTTTTAACCAGCAGTCATAGAGTTAAGCTCTTGCAGCCATTAGTATGCATATCTCTTAACAAATACACAATTTACTGTCAAATTGCCATACTTTTTGTTATGGAAGCACAAGTTCTGGTCTTGGTGTACAGTATTTGCCCACAAAAGCTCTCCTTATGTATGAATAGGCTTGTGAAAAAAAAGCAGGAAGCAAATATCACAGTGAGTGCATGATTCAGTTCAACTCTGGATCACCATGAAATGTAGAGGACCAGCAGTGTGCATCCGCCTTACGTACAGGCAACAAACACTGAAAGAGTTAGAGTTTCCCTATATTTTCACTCCTTTCTCTCTAGGCATTGCCATAAATATCATCAAACCTAGACTGCAGAAAGATTTTTGGGCCATGGACCTTATGGAATCTGTTGAATGAAATTAAATTGGAAGACTTTATTAAATTGGAGGCTCCCCCCAAAATCTAGTGTAGGACTTTTCATCATCAAATACCACAATTTCAGGGAAAGATCTCTTCAGTATCAGAGCACAATTAAAAATCAATGTATCTTCTTTGGAACAATATTTTCTCAAAGAGAAAATAGCAAAGACAGAAGGAGAGGATAGGAAGTTAGCACTATGGTAAGAGGTTAACAGACATGATCTTACAATTAAAGATATTTACCAGAGAAATTTGAACCCTATTATACTCTGGCTCATGGTACATAAGGAAGAACTGGTTTACATCATCAAAGACAAAAACCAGGTCTATAGGTAAGCTTTAAGAACAATAAACATCCTGAATTCAAGAATAAGTCTGTCAAATGAAGGGATATTGATTTTGGAACAAGGAATATTATGTCAAACAACATTAGTTTAATTGATCTGAATTTAGTTTAAGTACTAAAAGCATTTATATACAAACAGCAAATGAAAATTAACTGCAGCTGAGTCTCTTGATTCTCAGATTATACAATATGTGCAAGTGACTGGAAGTTCTTGTAGGAATCCCAGCAGTATGGTCTGGGTTCTATTCCCATAGCATGACTCAATAGAAAAGCAATATGCTTTCTTTCAGGAAATATGAATAGTTAGAGCCATGTTTTGACTTTTAAAAATACACAAAACTTTTCCTTTCCGAAAAAGAATGTATAATAAAATGCAGAAAATATGCTAGAACTCTGATCATTGCTAACATGGCTTAGTTCAATTATTTCAGCTTCTGGAATGAGACATACAGGAAGAATCCATTGCTTCTGAAACAAAGCCCAATAGGTTCATTTGTTGTTATTGTCGTTGTTGCTTTTCTTCTACTCTCATTCCAGTATTTATGTGATTAGCTGTTTTTGATACATCTGAATCTGTATTCGTAGGCACTGATGAACAGACCCTCAAGATTCTGACTGCTAAAAAATGCTGCCATTGTTACCCATCAAAGAAAATGCCAAGTTCTTTCTATAATTCATTTTGTTTCATTTGAAAACTTGATTTTCTTCAAGGTGGGGAGGTTATTTTCTCAACTTTTTATTTATTTTTCAATATAAATTCTTTGGATTTGCTAAAATAATGAGATTTTAATGAGCTTGTGATAACAGTACAGGCTTCACAATATATGCACACAGGTAAAGAAGTCCAGTCACCACTTACCACCGTCCTGTTTTTAACTTATTAAAATAGACTACTGCTCTAAAATTTCTTGATCTTATGTTTGTGAACAACAGTTCAAAGCATTTGAAACTTTTGGAATTCTATCTATAATCATAATATTAATTGTGTGTGGAAAAGAAACTTAATAGTGGAATTCCTCTTTCCTAGTAAAGGTATCAAGCCCTGCCAGATGAACTGTACGTCTGATGTAAGCACAAATGAATCATTATGACTATTTGCAATGAATGGCAGTTTAAAGGTAAATAATCAATCCTGGATCTCTAATTGAGTGATTAAAACTCAAGCTTTTTAGTGAAAATCTGACCTTTTAGATCTTTCTGTTTCTTTATAGATCTTTTCTCATATCAGTCATGCAATTTCTTACTGATTTTCTGCCCAGAGCTTTTTAGTCAATGTCAATGCCAAAGAAGTGTAGGCTCAAAAATCTTCTCCAGCATTGTGATAATAATTATTATTACTCATAATAATCACTATCCATATATCACAATGAAATATTAAGTGAACATAAAAAGATTTTGCTTTTTACATGGCAGTGCCAAGTTTACTTCCAAGTCTTATCATTCAGACTATGTCAAAACACAATCTTTACACCTGCTGCAGAATTCACTGGAGAAATATTTGAACCTTCCACTTGCTAAACTCTTTCATGGTTTGTTTTAATAAGTCAGGAGTTTGCAGCTTCTTATGTTTGCACCTTGTGCACCTCACTAAAATACCAGTGAATCTTCCTATCAATTGCCTGACTTGGTATGAACAGGTTATTATTTACATCTGATCCAGTATTTGCTTGAAATGTGTCTTCTAAATAAGACTAGTTAAAACCAACTGGAAGCCCATGGGTTAGCAAAGGAAATTCGATGTTCCATGTGGACAAAAACAGGCAAGATTTGGAGGCACAAAAAGACCCCCCAAGAGAGCAAGGACATATCACTGAGAAAGACAGACTAGGAGCCTGCTGAACGTTGGTGATCTGAAAGCAAAAAGAGCTTGGCAAGTTTCATTTTGCAGCTATAAAATTCGTGTGACCTCTTAAATGTGAGTTTTTCTTCTTAGTTTCAGAGACTGTGCTCAAGAATTCATGGGCTAAAGGGTCACAGGGACACATGTGAGTGCTTACTCCTGTACTGAGCCTGTAGTGAGCTTGGCAAGGGTCCTAAAATATATCAGAAGTCTAGCCAACAGGGGAAGGGTTAACTATGCACCAGCTTCAGATCTATTCTTCAACTTAATTCAGTGGAGTACCAGTTTGCAGTTGTGTATCCAGTCTTTGCTTACTTGTCAGCAGAGCCATCATGTATAAAGGTACTTGTAAAGGGGTCAGCAGCTATCTGTAAAGAAAGATGTCTTTGTTTTTTTCCTAATATTCTGTAAGAACTATGCTGAAAATTTCTTCACTGTAAACTTATGCCCCTTACATGCCATTGTCTTAGGAGGAGATGTTTCTGCTTTCCTCTGTCAACAACTGTTCTATCTAACACTGCCTTATATTTATGTTCTAACCAAATTTATGCATCTCATGCATGAGAAAAAAATTACTGTAGAACCTCAGATTAAAAACAGCTCACTGATCTCAAACTATTTATGGTGAAAACTGCCATCTAATAGCAGCTGGGCAAACAGCATATTGTTAATATTGAAAACTATTTAACAAGAAATCTTAGCTTAATCTGGTATGAGTGATCCAGCTCTGGCAGGGGGGTTGGACTAGATGATCTTTCGAGCCTGACGTTCTGTGATTCTGTAAAGGTTCTCTACTCTACTCCTCCCCCTCTACTCTGCCCTGCTGAGACCTCATCTTGAATACTGTTTTCAGTTTTGTGCTCCCCAGTTGAAGAGGGACGGGGATCTGCTGGAGAGGGTCCAGCAGAGGGCTAGGAGGATGATTAGGGGACTGCAGGGCATGGCTTATGAGGAGAAGCTGAGGGACTTGGGGAAGAAGACTTAGAGGGGATAGGATAAATGATTATAAGTATCTGAAGGCTGGCCAGGAATGGGGGGAACAGGCTCTGCTCACTTGCTTCCTGTGATAGGACAAGGAGCAATGGGTGTAAGTTGCAGCAAAAGAGGTTCCACCTCAACACAAGGGAGAATTTCTTTACTGTAAGGGTCACAGAGCACTGGAACAGGCTCCCCAGGGAGGCTGTGGAGTTGCCTTCTCTGGAGACTTTCAAGGCCTGTCTGGATGTGTTCCTCTGTGATCTGTGCTAGATAGCATTGTCCTGCTCTGGCAGGGGGATTGGACTCAATGATCTCTTTGGGTCCCTTCCAACCCCTAACATCCTATGATCCTATGTCACATTTCTTACAGCACTGCTTTCCTCTCTTGCCTTTTCTCTTTTCCCCATTTCTTGTTTTGAATCCCACTCCAATTTTCTGTTAATACAGACTATTCATTGTCACATATATAGGGCAACTAACACACTATAGGCAGAACTCCACTGAAACAGTAGCAGTTGTATCACTGAACTTGTCATGCAGAAAGATGCATTAGGAATGCTAATTGCCAGGCTGCAATTGTTCTAGCACATATTGAAGAGCAAAGAGTTCAGGTCAACTCTGAGATTATGTCTATAGTGCCAAATTAAACACTGCTAGGGACAAGACCCATATGACTGAACAAGATTTTACTGATTTCTAGGTCAAATTTCTACACACATTTTCTCAATCTATCCAGCATTCTTCAAAAAAACAATTTGGGAATTCAACCATTCCCAACAGTTAATTTCAGAATAAGCATTTTGTTTTGAATGATAGATGTTTACAGCATGGACTAACTAGACTGTGCAAGTTGGCCTCCACACCAGAGAACAAATCCTAGGACTGATAAATTACCAGTATAGGTATGACAGGCAATGATGTAATTGCAGTGCTAGAGTTAGTATAATTTCAGGGAACTAAAAGCCAGGTTGTACTTGTCTTGGTACAAACTCCATATCTGGCTTTCTCCCTGTCACCACATCATTGCCGTATGGGCAGTACAGGCATTAACCTCCAGGTTAATGTTATCATAATGAAAATTAAGTTCTAGCCAATTTATTTTTTTTCTACAATGTTTAGGAAATAAACTTGCTAAAAGTCAGGATAATAACCAAGAATGAATTGCCATATAGGATGTGCAGGCTTAGTTGATGTTTTGCTGTGGAATGTTTGGCACTGTGCATTTGATTGCCACAAGCAAAGTGCTCCTTTATAGGGCCTCCTGTAGACAGTGGTGGAGGAGAAACCACTTGGCAAGAGAAATACCTTCCAGTCTCTGAAAAAAATGATTCCACAGAGGTTGACCTACTTCCATTCTTTTACCCAGAGAGAAAAGATATTCAGACACAGGTAGAGAATGAAATTCACATAATTACTTAGAGTACATCATGCCACACTGCACAATCACTCAGAATAAGCATGTCAAGTTTCTTAACACATGTCTATAGGAGACCTTCAAAATGGTTTAATTGGAGTAAGATGTAACCTTAAAAAATACTTCTTTATTTTAAAGATTATCAGATTAAGGATTATCTGCACTGAAATAATGAAAAACTATTTTTACAACCAACCTTTCTAACCCAGCAGCCTGGAGAAGAGGAGGCTCAGGGGTGACCTCATTGCTGTCTACATCTACCTGAAGGGAGGTTGCAGCCAGGTAGGGGTCAGTCTCTTCTCTCAGGCAACCAGCAATAGAACAAGGAGACACAGTCTCAAGTTGTGCCAGGGGCTTGATAATGGGAGGAAGTTCTTCACAGAGATTTGCCATTGGAATGGGTTGCCCAGGGAGGTGGTGGAGTCGACATCCCTGGAGGTGTTCACAAAAACACTGGATGAGGCACATAGTGCCATGGTCCAGTTGACTGCACAGGGCTGGGTGCTAGGTTGGACTGGATGATCTTCCAACCTGTCTGATTCTATGACTCTATAGTTTGTTTCTTTAATGCAACATTCTTTTCCTGCATTTTAAGCATAAAATAGGTAAGTACAGCTACTTACAAGCTCTTCTGGAGACCTCATCAAAGCTAGTAGGTGTAATAACTGCCCTTCCTTCAGAAGCACATTGATGAATCCAAACAGCTGAAACAATAATTACCCAGATTAGAAGTACAAGCCATAGCATACTGGAAGTAAACAGGTTCACTTTGGATGAAGACAGAGATTACAACTGACTACTGCTGTGTGTAAAACATAAATGGTACACAAAACAAGAAGCAGAGGAGCAAAGAAGCCAAAAATCCCACAGATACACGGTCCCAGGATGAAAATTAAAAGTGGGTTACAATAATGAGAACTCCTACCTTAAGGCTAAAGCTGTCAATAAAAACTCATGCTGATGTTTTTTTCAAATGACCTTGCCAGCTAAGGAAGTAAAATTATTCTTCTAAGGACAGAGAATTTAATTTCAAGCTTCTTCAGTACTCATCCAAAGACTCATACATATGCCCAAGAATTCTCGTGGGCCTTATTTTCCTCCTGTCCTTTCCAGGACATAAAGAAAATAAGGTTTCCTCACGCTATGTAAAAGGGATTTTCATTCCTTTCTACCAACGTTGTGGGGTTTTTGTGTCAGAATGTGAAGTTAAATTAAGGTCTGACTTTATATTCACCCACATCTTGTTGCTTCACTTACATTTAGGGAAAAAAATTATTTGGAAGAATTTGGAAAACAAGCAGAAGGAATGTTTCATTTTAAGTGTTTTTTTTTCATTTCTAAATGAATCTTATCTGATGTAATAAAAAAGTTGAAGCAAAATATCTCTGTGTTATCAAAACACAACATTTTAACTGACTCAAACCACTTCTGTTATGGCTGCTTTCAAAAGGATGGAAATAAAAGTGTATTTTGGAATGGAAGAAGTTACTTAGATTTCCAAATTCCTGCTCTACTTAAGAGTGATAAATGACCCATCTTCAGTAAATAATGACTCAATAGTCTATGTGATTACAAGACATGCAATTTGTATAGCATTCAGATTTTCTCTCTCTCTCCCTTTTTGCTTCATACAGTGACAATAAATCCACATAATAATTGTAATAATCTTTTTGCTTTCTGAATCATAAATAGTGACCAGAGACTTAAATTCAAATATTTCTGCCCAGAGAAATTCTTCTGCTTAATCTTCCACCAGTATACAATTATCTTTCTGCAAAGATAGGATAGGATGCAAGAGACCCTGTTAGACAGGATGCAAGAGATTTCAAAACCATGCATGGTTATAGATATAGCAAATAATCATTCAGTAACATCAACATTCTTCAGTCAACATTGTGATGCCAACAAGCTCTGAGATGCCAGATGAATACATGACCTCAACTGCTTGGAGAGTTGACACCAAGGGCTGGAGATAGCCAAAGACTCAGAAGAATTCACTTCTGGTAAAGTATTGCTTCTGTAAAAGCAAAATGAACCCCCAGCACCCCCCCGCCCTCCACACACACTTATATATACAATAACATCTCAAACCATATACAAAAAGATCTGATCTTTCCAACAAAGAAAGCCAGTGCAGTGCCTGGAGTTTCTCTTTTCTCCCAGGTCCTTTCCAATAATATTTGGCTCAAGTTCAGCATGTTACAGGGCTCCCAAGCCCCTTTCCCAGATATATCTGTCTTGTCTCTCTGGGTAAAAGAAACTTATTTCTGGCTCTCTGTCAAGCTCCCCACAACCTTATATTACCAAACAACAATGTTGAAGTCAGGAATGCATACTTTTGCTTTGATTTCCACAGAGAATCATAATTCTTTTCTGCTTCTCTCTCCCCTCCTCCTCTCCTCTTTAGGTGACAAATGGCTCTCTACAAGTCACCCATCTCTTCATTTTGACCTTTTGTTCACCTCCTCATTTTTTTTTCCTCTGCCCTGGCCAGTTCCAATTTGGGTAATTATTCTGTCTACAGTACGTAAAATTCTCTCTTTTGTTGTAGTCAAAGATAATATCCTTCTCCTTCTATCCTTAAATGTAATGCTATTCCTTGATAAATCATGTGGCTTAGCCCAGAAAGGAAAGAGTAAGTGGTGGAGGACTGATATCTTTTTATAAAGTCATTCTAATGTTTAGGGATCCTTTGGGATGAGTAGTGTTATATTATTAGTCTTTAATCTCTGGATGATTTGCATTACAACTCTTATTCTCTCTATTGTACAGCTTTTTTAAGGGTGCCTATTTACTACTAAAAGTATGTAAACCTTTGTCCATGGAAAAGCTGTAGACCTCTAGATGTTCTAAACACAGCACTGAAGAGACATGAGACCCAAACTGTGACATTTTCCTCCTTTTTCTCCCTAAGCATGCACTTAGATCGGTAGATTTCTACACTTATTACAAATGAAGACTAACAGACACAACAGATATAGTGCCCCCTTTTCTTCAGCTTTCGTCATTAGAAAGGACTAATGACTTTTCTGCAAACTTAAGTCCATGTTAAATAGTAGTTCTCTTACGCACACCAAGTCATCAAGTCATACCTTGAGTTGAAACACTTTGTAGATGAGGACAGCTGTTTGCTATGAAGAACTCATTGTTATTTTTGAAACAGATGCTTTGATTTGTTGGAAAGGACTAATATGTGCTGATTTTAGCCCCAATCCAGTATGACACACAAGCATGTGCTTAAATCTATCGTTACTCAGAAAAGTACTTATACATATGTTAAAAATTAAGAACGTGTTTAAGTGCTTTGCTTAATGGGGATGATTTTGTGCACATATTAAAGTGCACTCTTGAATCAAGGCCAGAATGCCCAACCTTAGTTATTATGAAGTTTGGTATCTTTTTTTCTACTTTGAGAAGTTCAAACAACTTAGCAATGCTTTATTACATGTTCTTCACAAAGGAGGCAATTGCATACTTGACAAGAAGAAAGATTTCATTGCGTCTTGCAAGCCAAGTAGTGGGGAGGATGGGAAAGCCTGAATAAAGTTTGCATGCTCCTCTGACTGGTAAGCATCTGACATACAGTTCCACCAGTGGCTGCTCTATGATAGCTACAAATTTGTTTGAGATCTCAACTGGTTCTTTTAGACAGCAAGAGCTCCTACTTCTTGCCCTACTTCACAATATGATAATGGACAAAATTGCATTCTTCACACAGACTGGATCAAATGTGCCCATCCAATTGCATTCCTCTTCACAGACACTACATAGCCAAAGAACCAGATATCACTCTCACTTTTAATATGAAGGTATCATAAGTGATCTTTTTCCACGACGATTTGGTCAAAGGCTCTGCTTATTTCTTTGACAACTTCTTACATGGGGAAAACCAACATTTTGCAGATAACATTTTTTTTATTTTAAGAGAGGTATCTGCCATATTATTGCCTGTGGAACTCATCAACAGCCAATGAGAGTCTTCCAGGAACGCCTGGATGGATGGTTTCTCTCCGCTTATTAATTTCTGTAATTTTGGTGGCTGTTTTCATTCATTTGAAGTATATATGACATAGAAACCATAAGAAAAGATGGATGGGTTTTGCAATATCAACAGCTCTAAAAAGTGTGAGAGAGGATCAAGAAATGATGCTGAAATGTTCTTTAACTTCCTTTCTAAGCAGACCTGAACGCCTGGATTACTCTGAAATGAATGGCTAACATTTTGGTGACTTAATTTTTTAGTTTTAAGGGATAAAAATCTCTTTTCAAAGTATATTAGCCATCAGGGGAAAAGAAAAAAAAAGGAAAGGAAAGCTGATATGTGGCATATACTGACCCATCTATATCTTCAGATCTCATGTGCTTGTTTCCCCAAAGTAAACTATTTTCTGTTTTCAGAAGTAGAAAGCCAATCAGTCAGTGGGGAAGCAAGATAGATTCCATTCTAATTCATGTATTATCAAAGATGCCAGCTATATTCTGATTACTGAACTTTCCTACTAATGCTCATGACAAAAGGGTGAGCAGAAAGAACAAAGCTTGTCTCTCATGTTTCAGCTTCATTTTGCAGTGCTGGCTGTCAGAAACATTATCTTTTGAAGTCTTTACTGCTATCTATATACATTCACACATAAAAATATAAAAAGCATTTAACTAATGGAAAAAAAGTATTCCAGTATTTTTCTCTGTTGCCTCACATTCATTGCATGTTCTATTCTGCTGTTCCTTCTAATATCCTCATCTAAACTTAACAACATACATCAGACTTTTGACAAAAAATGTTATGAATATAAAGGGGGAAGAGGGAGGGAAGAAAAATGTAATAGTAAAGATCAATTGCATGTACTTGTTTGATGACGGATATACACATTCAGAGCTCAAATTCACTACAAAGTCATGCTTGAAATATTTTCAAACTATGGATCCACCACAAAAACAAACAAACAAACAAAAAATCAACCACCCCCAACTCCCACCCAAACCTCTACTTCTGCAGTAAGAAAACAACAACAACAAAAAACCAAAGCATCAACCTAGCAGTGGTATTGTTTAAAAACATCAAAGAAACACTGTCATCTTCTTCCCTACCTCTTTAAAAGAAAGGATTAGTTGGGAAGAAGTTCAAAGTCCAAGCCAGAGCTGTTTCAGGGAATTCCAGAATTTGAAGCAGGTGTTAGTACCATATGTGCAAGTAGTACATCCAGTAGCAGCGCGAGTCATCCTGGCTTAGAGGAGAAGAAAACCTGACTCAGTATTCCCAATAGATCTTCCAGACAATGAATCACAGGTTGAGAAATCAGAAGATAGGGACAGGCAAAAATAGAAATATTTTATGAGGGTTACCATGAGGATAGAAGAAAGGAAATCATGCTTAGAACAATTCACTAAAATAGTGGGGGGAAAAAAGTCAGAATTTTCTGATTTGTTAGGTGAGGGGAAAGATTCTTAGCTAAGTTCATGTAGAGAATATGTTTTCATGACAGAAATATAGAAGACTGACACCAATATTGGTGCATACAGGTCATTCTCTCTAGCCATAAAGCTGTAAGGAAAATGATAGCATCCTTCCAAGTGCCGCAGTTCCTTAAGTGTTATTACAGATACTTGAGGTTATACTTCCCAAAATTCTACAGTGAACTGAGCTACTCTCTGGCACTTTCATGTTGAGTAAGTAGGAAGTTTGTCTGTACCAAGTCAGTTTGGGGACTTTTGTGTGGGTAATAGAAGATGTCCACTTTTTAATACTTGTCCCTATCCTTCATTGGAATAATAGAATCATAGAATCATAGAATGGTTTAGGTTGGAAGGGACCTCAAGGATCATCCAGCTCCAACCCCCTGCCATAGGCAGGGACACCTCCCACTAGAGCAGGTTGCTCAAGGCCTCATCCAGCCTGGCCTTAAACACCTCCAGGGAGGAAGCATCCACAACCTCCCTGGGCAACCCATTCCAGTGCCTTACCACCCTCACTGTAAAGAACTTCCTCCTAACATCCAGTCGGAATCTCCCCTCTTCCAGCTTAAACCCATTCCCCCTCGTCCTAACATTACTAGACCGTGTAAATAGTCCCTCCCCAGCTTTCCTGTAGGCTCCTTTCAAATACTGGAAAGCCACTATAAGGTCTCCTCGAAGCCTTCTCCTCTCCAGGCTGAAGAGCCCCAACTCTGAGTAGTTAGCTAACTGAGTAGTTAGCTCTTTTGCACTTGGAAATGAAATGACACTATTAGCCATGTAATCCCGCCCAGTTAGCCCAAGTCTAAAGCATAAACCATTTCAGATATAGGAGGTTAGACAGAAGTAGGGTTGCGCTCCTACTAACTTGCAATGTTATATGCAAATATCACTTAGATTTCATATAGGAGATTATTCTGTTCAGTAGTATAAACCATGAATAACAGGCCTGGAATCTGACCTTTTAAAAATATAAGCAAAGGAGTCATTCCGCTTGCTCTGTTCTGTGCAGCTTCACAGATAAAAAAGCACAGTCACTGTCAACTTCTTGCCCTTTTTAATATCAGAGTTATTACTGTGATACTTGGCTAAAAATGCAAGAAAAAGCTTAAGTCTGTCCTTACCAGAAAGACATCAAAATAATATTTCTACATACACAAAACATGCTCAGTGGAACTGGTTTGTGCTCAAAATAGAATAGAAAAGGTCTATTCTATTAGATTGAGTTTTACTGTGTTTGCTCAGAGGAATATAAATTTCACTTGCAAAAAAAAACGTAGAGAGACATGTCTAGCTCTTTACATATCTCTTCATCAATTAGATAGAAGGAAGTTGAAGAAAAAATTATGTATTTGTGTCATAGAATCATAAAACTGTTTAGGCTGGAAAAGATGTTTAGAATCATTGAGCCCAACCATTAACTGCAAAACCTGCTGCTAAACCACGTGCCTAAGTACTGTCTACACATCTTTCAAAGTCTTCCAGGGATATGATTCAACCACGTCTCTGGGCAGTCTGTTCCAGTGGTTGACAACCATATCAGTGAAGACATTTTTCCTAATGTTCAATCTAAATCTTCCCTAGCACAACTTGAGGCTATTTCTTCTTGTTCTGTCACTTGCTTCTTAGGAGAACAGACTGTCAAGGTCCGGAGGACAGAGATTAACAATATCTCTGTCCCGAGGAGCAAGACCTGTTCTTATGGATTTCCGTGTTGTGAAATTAAGGTGCAAACGAGACCATAGACCACCACGAAACTATTTATTAAAGGATAAGGTTGGACAAAACAGAGGGAGAGAGGGGGAAGGGGGAGAGAGAGAGAGAGAGACAGAGGGATAAAGAGAATGATGGAGAAGAAGAGAGAGGAAGCAGGGAAGGAAAAAAGCTGGGATCATATTACCCTCAGTCGCAGGTGTGGAGGGGAGAGAGACAGGTGCGTGGCCCAGGGATGATCGTCTGTGGGGTCCGTCAGAGATTCTTCTCGTGGTGGTGCAGCTCTGGTGGTCTGGTGGAAGTCTGCCCTTGGTGGTCTGGCAGAGGTGGCACTGGTGGCCCGGTGGAGGTGCCACTCGAATCCAGGTGGAGGTGCCACCCTTTGGCAGGCATTCCCTCCTGCCTTTTATACAGTGTTTTGCCCGTGTCCGGCTGCAGCTCCCCAGGAAATCTTCCTGTGTATTCTCCGCCCCCTCCCTGGCTGTACCTGTACCCTGAATACACATTGATGAACAGGAGAGAGGATTTAGACTCTCACACAGGCCTTTTCCTTCGGGGTAGCTGAGATAAGCCGTAGGCCTCCTGGGCATTCCAGCCAGGCTGAAGTGCAGGAGTTTCAAAGGTGTTGTCTGTTGATTTGCATCCCTGAGCTTAGGCCAAGCACCCAGTCTGAGTTCTGGAAGCTAACAAAGGCAATCTTTATCTTTGTTGATGAACAAGCGAGAGGCTTTAGACTCTCGCACAGACCAACAATCACCTCCTTTCATGTAGGCATAGAGAACAATAAAGTCTCTCCTCAGTCTAGCTGAATCAAGACACATTATTTTGTCTCTGGAATACAGCATCCCAAACCACTAAATGCCATAGATCGATTTTTGCAATAAGACTGCTGCTGGATTAACATTAGTGCCACGAGTTCGGTGAGCAGTGACCCCCCCAGTGTCATGAGTTGTATGATATTGCTAAGCAAACCACACTTCTACATAGGATATGACAGCACCATTGTTGTGGGTTTACTAAAGATAGGTGACAGAAATTAAACTCTCAGATCAAATTGGAGAGAAAATACAGAATTGTATTTAGAGAGATAGAGATACAGCGACAGATCTCACAAAAAGCAGTTTCCCCATCCATGGGAAACCCCCTTGAAGTTTTCCCCATTCCCCAAAAAAAACTAAATCTACCTTCCCCAGTGCTCCAGTCCTCCCCGCCCCCCAACGCCTCCAACCAGCCAGGAGGCCTACTGCTTACATGTTCCCGATAGCGGGCTCCTGCCACACACCCAGGGCAGGAGGAGGAGGAAAGAACGAACTGACCTTGTTGTGAGTCTATAAGGAGATAGCAGAATTATGGGATTGAATAACAATCTTCTAGTCCCCAGAAAACTTTTTTTTTAACCCTATAGCCTCAACCTGGGACATCCATACACAGAGACTGTCCTATGCCCTGGGAAGAGAACAACTGGCTAGAACTTATTTTGATTAAGTTCCATGTTAAAGCATTAAATCACTTTCAGTCATGAGATCATATCCTGATAGCTGAGGAGTTAGCTTGTGTTTTTCTCACTCAAACAAATAGAATACAGTCTTGCAGTGGGATATGGCTTACATAATTTTCATGCTGATACTGTAGATAACTCTATGTAAGTTAGTCATCATAGACTGCCTTTGCCCATGCAAATAAGTCAGTAATTTAGGAACAAAATTCATATGGGCTATTTTAAACTCCTATGAGCTGATTCATATTCCAGAACTGCCTGGTTTTCTCATTGACGAAAAGGAAGCTTAGGATGACTACCTGAGAAACAGAAAAAACCTCCTATGTTATAGATACATCCATCCAGTCAGATGAATCCTGTGTAGAGAGACTAATAAGTCACAGAGCAGGAAAGCAAGATTTAAGCCAAATCTATATTATTTACTTATTTATACCCTGATCAACTGAGAAATTCTGTGGTCTATTTAGCATAAAGCAAATGAATACAGTACAGCTGCTCTACAAGAATGATGGGACTGGCTACAGGAATAAAGGTTCAAAAAAGACTACTCATGTCTCAGGTTTAGACAAAACCTTTCCAATTACTTTGCCTTGTCAGAGTTTACTTACCTTGCCTTGTGTCGCGGNACTCACTATTTTGATTAATTATAAATCACCCTCTGGGCTATGCCACAGCCTGTGTAAAGCATCCAACTCCTTAGGGTCTCCACCTGAGGACTCTGAGGCTGGAATACTCCTGGCTTCAGGGGCAATAGTCTCCGCCCATTGCTGCTGGGTCCCTCCGGCTGCTGTCTCCAGGGAACTCGCAGGCAGGATTTGCAGGTGCAGAGCAATACGATCCTGTGCAGACAAATAGCTCTGCTCCTGGTACCTCGTGGCTATGGCACACCCCAGGCAATAAGGCAGTGGGCATGCAGTGGGATGCACGGCTGCACGGGGAGTCTGAGCCCCGTAATGACAGGCTTAAGTGAGTGCATGCCCTGGCGAGCGAAAAGAGGAACGCTGCCACATGAATGCACCTCTATTTATTAGCTGTGGGCCGAGACCAATGGTCTCATTGGCCACCAATAACCAATCAGGCTTGCAGTCAGCCAACCTTGCCATAATAGGCAAGGAGCCACAGGCCTGGACTTTCCAAACATGGGGCTCACGTGGGCCTAGCACCCGGCAAGTGTGAGCTGAGCATGTGGGGGCTTACACAACCTACAGCCTGGGCAGGCCAGACTCCACGGCAACAGGCCCTTTGTGCCCCTCTGTGCTGGCCATGTGCTCACCCCTGACTAAGAGCAGGAAAAACATGTCCAGGCAAGGCAAGGCATATGCAAGTCTGTTTTTGGGCCTATGGGCCCTCCATGACACCTTGTCAGAGTCTACTCATTCAGATCTGCATTATGCCCTGCTTTCCTATCTGTCCAAAGATATACATGGAACTAATTTATACAAGCTTTATGAGGGAACATGAAACCACGTTTTCTTCTTGTGACTGAACAATACTGGAATTTGTTTGTGATTTCCATCAAAACCAATGGAGATAACCTATTAGAAAGGGAGAATCTGGGTCTAATGCAACCTCCTAGAAAGGGAGAATCTGGGACTACTGCTTTAAAAATAGCAGCAAAACTTACATTTCATGAAGGATACAATTTTATTCTAATGAAATGCTGTGGTCTTTTTTATGTAATGGAGAGAAATAGCATTGTAGCTGAACTGTTGAATAAAAGTCTTCACTTAACTTACAGTACATTTTACTGTCATCAAAAAAGCATTTGGGAATAATAGTTTCCAATGAGTCTCTGTTGAAATTTTGGGATAATAAAGTTTTTATATCTTAATATTTATGATTCTAATAAACTACCACAATATTAAAATGAAAGATACAAACTCTGAGGTCAAAAACTACAATTTGTTGTAAAGCAAAACAATTTCAAATAATCAACCACCATTGAAATCTAAGATCACTTCCTATAATTTAATAAGTAATCCCCTTGGTGATATGTCCCGGATATTAAACTGCTTTAACTCACTTGCCCCAGCTGTTTCAAATTGGTACATACCATTTTGCCAAATGATAATACAAAAATAAGCAAGAAATGACATGGTAACCATTCAAGTTCTGATTTTTTTTTGCCTTCACTGTCTGCCACAGAGTGATCACAAATCAGCTAATCAGGCCTCGGTTTATTAATTCATTACTCTTAATAGCAGTGGATGACAAGCATACATGTATTACTTTTTTTCTAGTAGCTCCTATGCAGCACTGCCAGACAAGAGGTCAGTTGACTAGATGCAAGCAGTTTATTGGATAACATATCTCATAGCTCCCAAGCCAGAAAACATGTACCAAAGCAGAAGTGTTTGTTCTTTTAAGGAAAAGCATCCAGCTGTAAATTCTCAGTGTTTCCATAATAAAATCAGTATAGCTTCTACTTATGAAACTTAAAGGATAGTGTCTGAGTCTGACAAACACTTTCAAAAGGCTCTGACAAATGCAAATTCTACACATGTAACTTCCATTACATTTCACAGACGCTTCTTAAACAATTGGTTCTTAGATGACCTTCTTGTGGCCTTTCAGTATCTGAAAGGGGCCTACAAAAAAGCTGAGGAGGGACGTTTTAGGCTATCAGGGAGTGACAGGACTAGGGGGAATGGAGCAAAGCTGGAGGTGGGCAGATTCAGAGTGGAGGTGAGGAGGAAGTTGTTCAGCATGAGAGTGGTGAGAACCTGCAATGGGTTGCCCAGGGAGGTGGTTGAGGAGGCCCCATTGCTGGAGGTGTTTAAGGCCAGGCTGGACGAGGCTGTGGCCAGCCTGATATAGGGTAGGGTGTCCCCGGCCATGGCAGGAGAGTTGGAACTAGATGATCCTTGTGGTCCCTTCCAACCCTGACTGATTCTATGATTCTATGAATTGCCATTAAATATGACCATTTATCCAATTGTAGTTTCATATAAAAGTTTACCAGTTCAAATTTTTCAGTCGTGTGTGGAGTTGTTCTGGCTTCAGAAACTGCTTTTTTAATATGCATTTTAGAATGAGCCAAAATGAAAAAAAAAAAATCCCATATTTATCCTTGATATCAAAGATATTCAGGGGCTAGGGTGTGTCTTGCCAGTGGACAAGGAAGTTCACTGCCCACTGCACATGAACTTGTGAAGCTTACAATTTCTTGGACAATAGAAAAATGCTGTTCTGAGGCATGGTGAAAGCCTTTGCTTAAGAACACGATTCTGAAATGAATGGAAATATGAGCAGTAGTCACCACATCAAAGAGGGACTAGATCACAGGATCACAGGACGTTAGGGGTTGGAAGGGACCCAAGGAGATCATCGAGTCCAACCCCTCTGCCAGAGCAGGACCACACAATCGAGCACAGATCATTGAGGAACACATCCAGACAGGCCTTGAAAGTCTCCAGGGAAGGAGACTCCACAGTCTCTCTGAGGAGCCTGTTCCAGTGCTTTGTGGCCCTTACAATAAAGAAGTTCCCTCTTGTGTTGAGCTGGAACCTCTTGTGCTGCAACTTAGACTCACTGCTCCTTGTCCTCACAGGAAGCAAGCGAGAAGAGCATGTCCCACTTGCTAGACAGCCACTAGATTCTCATGCTATCTGCTTCCTGCAGTAAGTGCTATGCCTTTAGAGGATTCTCTGCTTCTCAAGAACTTGTGTATGATGTTAGTCATGCAATACGATGGGCTGCAGCTACTACGATGTGGAACCACATCCCACAGAATCTGGTGCACTTGAGAGCTGTGTTGGCTTGTGTTCTGTGAAAATGACAGCTTATTTACAGTTGTTCCATTATGCCTTACTGAAGGGAACAGAGAAAGGTTGCTTAACATGCATCTCATTTATTTATTTGTTTTTCTTTACAGGATGAAAGTAATACTCAGGAAATAACTAATGTAACTGGCAGCACTGAGTTGAGGAATGGATGACGGCAAACAGGGACAGTTCTGTCCGAAAGTAGTAAATGGTAAGCTCTCTACTCACCTGGCAAATTTTTCCTCAAACAAGTGCCCTCTGTGGGTGGGTGAAAATGACCAAGAATATTTCCATTTGCAGAATGATTGTGGTCTAACCTCAAATCAACAGATCTAATAAACACTAATGCATGCAAGTTCTTGGCCCCATTGCAAACAAATGTAGATTGCCTTAGTTTGGAAGCTGATTCAGGAAAGCCAGTTACAGAAACACAAGATGCAAGTCTATCCCAACAGTTTGTGACTGACAGTAATGGAAATTACTGTTTGCTCTCAAATTAAAGACATCATTGGAGGGGGAGAACGTCACAATTTCATAAGAAGGACCCCTTGATTATTTATTGCCAAACCCTTAGTGGTGCCAAATACACTGCAGAGGTCAGGCAAGAGCTATATAGCACTGTCAATGCTCCTAAAAGTTTGTAGCAGCTCATTAGAGTACAGCTTGCGAACTGATCACAAAAAAGCAATGTCTGTTTGCCACTCGTTCAGAGATGCCAAACACCTTCTGAATGTTGCAGTCGATATAACTGAGGCTGTGGGTGGAAACAGTCTTGCCCAATCAGATTAGTGGATTAGCAACAGCGTTTCTTCCAACTATTGTATTTGTGATTTTCCTCTCATTACAGTTAAGTCAGTGTAAGACCCACCAGCTTAATAAATGTCATCTTTGTATCTGATTCCTCATCTGACAGAGATTGGGAATATCACTGTGATGATTACAAAGCTGGACCTCTTCACTCCAGGCCCTACAGCAAATGCATTTCTCCATTTCTTTAATTTCTCTAATTTCTTTAATAAAAGCTGTAGAAGTGGCAGTTAGGATTTCATCTATTTCATCTGTGGGGACAGAGTGGCTGGAGAGCAGCCAGGAAAAAAAGGGACCTGGGGGTACTGGTGGATAGCAGGCTAAAGATGAGCCAGCAGTGTGCCCAGGTGGCCAAGAGAGCCAGTTGCATCCTGGCCTGTACCAGGAACAGTGTGGCCAGTAGGACAAGGGAGGTTATTCTTCCCCTGTACTCAACACTGGTCAGGCCACACCTTGAGTACTGTGTCCAGTTCTGGGCTCCTCAACTCAAGAGA
>WAAF01010328.1:55447-118741 GCA_013400475.1 Tricholaema leucomelas | reverse complement strand
GTGGAGTTACCATCCCTGGAGGTGTTCAAGAAAAGACTGGATGAGGCACTTAGTGCCATGGTCTAGTTGACTGGATAGGGCTGGGTGATAGGTTGGGCTGGACGATCTTGGAAGTCTCTTCCAACCTGGTTGATTCTATTCTATTCTATTTTGTAAACCACTCTGAGGGTCTCAAAAACAAGTCACAAACTTTTATTTCAATGTGTTTGAAGGTTTCTGAATTCACTGATTCTTCTCAGCTATATAGGAACACACAGAGGCATACACAAACGGCTCATGAAGGAAATCAAGGCAGCCAAAGGAAAAGGTTTACTTTACTCTGGGTGATCTCAGCTACATTATTTACACACAAACATCTCTTACAGGGAGCCATAAAAACACATCAAAGTTCTGTGACTTTCTTGTGCCCCTCCCTTCTAAGTTCTACAACAGATTTTGCAGTTTATTTTATCTTCCTGGTCAGTATTTTCCCTATTTCATAATAAAACAGAGAACAGGGAAACTGAAACTACTCAGGAAAAATGTTGGTAAATATTTTCTTTTAGAAACTGATTCTTCTCTGCTGAGATTTTTGCATGTTCTTATATAATCTTTCAGGCCTTTTTTTTCTTGCTCTGCAAGGCATTCCCTTGGAGTATGTATACCCAAAGGGACACGGTGATGGTAACAAGTCTTGTATAGTAGGTGTGAGCAGTCCTTCAGAAATGTCCAGGATAATCTGCATATGGTACCTGCCACAGCCATGAAGTATTTGACCTGACTTTGTGTGTTCAGTCACAAAACTGGAGCAGCACAGGACAATTTCCCCTGTCTGAGCAAAACTTCCCTGTGTACTACCACTCCTACATAAGAAATCAGGAATCACACAGAATCACAGAATCATTCAGGTTAGAAAAGCCCCTCAGGATCACCAAGTCCAACCTATAACCCTACTCTACAAGATTCACCTTAAACCATATCCCTAAGCACCACATCCAAACGACCCTTAAACACATCCAGGGTTGGTGACTCCACCACCTCCCTGGGCAGCTCATTCCAGTCCCTGACCACTCTTTCCATAAAAAACTTTTTCCTAATGCCCAATCTAAACCTCCCCAATCTCAGCTTGAGGCCATTCCCCCTTGTTCTGTCTCCAATTACCTGTGAGAAGAGACCAGCAGCAGCCTCTCCACAGTGTCCCTTTGGGTAGCCGTAGACAGCAATGAGGTCTCCCCTCAACCTCCTCTTTTTTTCAAACTGAACAGCCTCAGTCGCTCCTCATAAGATTTATTCTCTAGGCCCTTCACCAGCTTCATTGCCCTTCTCTGGACCCACTCCAGTACCTCCACATTTCTCTTGTATTACGGTGCCCAAAACTGAAGACAATAATTGAGGTGTGGCCTCACCGAAAGCGAGCACTAGGGGACAATTGCCTCCCTCAAGAGACTTAATTTCTGTTCAACCACAATTTTTTTATGTAGCCTTGAATAAGCTACCCTACATGTCCAAATCTCAGGTCTTTGCCCAGAACATTGGGACCTTTAATGGGAAGTATCAGCCATTATTGGCAGGGTAGCAGTCAGGTACGAGAATGAGAATTGCACAAGCAGGACAGCAGAAAGAAGAGGGCACACTCTGCAGCATGTCTTCTGGCTTGCCGGTGTATATAGTGCACACAGAACAGTAAGGCACACCTGCATTTCAGTTCCCATGTGGAACACCTACACTCGGGGTTTAGGACTTCAGCACTGCCTGGATTTCAGTTATTCACAGAAATCCATGCTCAAGAAGAGGTGGAAACACATGTTAGGACCCAGCAAGTAATCTAGCATCTGCAGGAAGATGCCTGAATGTCTTGGTGCAATAATCTCTTTGCAATTTCTTGTGGCTTTATCTTTCTTCTCAGATGAACAGGAGGAAAGGAAAATCATTTTTTCACTACATAATTCAAAAAAGTGTGCATTCTTAACACATCTTCTTACACAGCTGATAACAGATCCACAATCCGGCCTGAATTTGGAATCATAATACACTTCCCTTTCTCTTTAGCATTCTATCTCTTAGGCACTTGTTCTGCTTGACATATCTCCTCCAAGATGTACCTGATGAAAGCTAACATTTCATATTTCAAAGAGATGAAAGACTCTTGTTCTGGCCTGTATCTTCACCATGGTATGACATTTGTATTGGCTGCTGTACTTCAAAACTGCCAAATTACCCTTGAGCATGCTTTGGCTATTTCCATCACTTTAAGTCCTCCCTTTTCCTTATAAGCCTACCTGGAAAATGGCAATAAAACTTACAAGCCTTAGGGGGCTTGTTTTCCAAAGTTCACCACAGCTCTAGCTGGTTTTAAGAGCGCTTATCATTTTATCAGATGTAAGAGATTGTTTTAATTCTATATGCCTAAATATATGTGGTTGAATGAACAAAATGGTTTGGTTTGTGCAATGTCTATTCAGGACAGGGACTGTTAGAATGCAGGTGACAAAAACCTCAACCATTTCAGTTGGCTGTTTCTAAAATACTTTACAATCCCAAAATAAATTCTTCATCTTTTTTATGTGGCAGCTTCAGCTTGGAAGAAGAAAACTTCTCAATTCAAGAGAGATGTTGAGATACTGGAATGTGTTCAGAGAAGGGCAATGAAGCTGGTGAGAGGCCTGGAACACAGCCCTATGAGGAGAGGCTGAGGGAGCTGAGGGTGTGCAGCCTGGAGAAGAGGAGGCTCAGGGGTGACCTCATTGCTGTCTACAACTACCTGAAGGGAGGCTGTAGCCAGGTGGGGTTGGTCTCTTCTCCTAGGCAAGCAGCAACAGAAGAAGGGGACACAGTCTCAAGTTGTGCTGTGGGAGATATAGACTGGGTGTCAGGAGGAAGTTGTTGGCAGAGAGAGTGATTGGCATTGGAATGGGCTGCCCAGGGAGGTGGTGGAGTCGCCATCCCTGGAGGTGTTGAAGAAAGGCCTGGCTGAGGCACTTTGTGCCATGGTCTGGTTGTTTGGATAGGGCTGGGTGCTAGGTTGGACTGGATGATCTTGGAGGTCTCTTTCAACTTGGTTGATTCTATGATTCTGTGACTGGAAGTTTAGTCTTCTGAACTGGAATCTTAGATATTAAATACATAGTCATTCAGCTAAAAATGTTGCTAATGATATTTTTGCTCTCTGTTATATTGAATATAGCCTTTTAATGTTAGATACAGGTGAATTACTCTCTAAATCTGACATCTCTAGACTAAAGGCTGGAGGCAGCATAGACAACAAGTAGCCATGATCTTCTCAAAGAAAATTCTCAATTAGTTACATAGTCTGTGCTTTAAAAAGATGATTTCCTCGAGGTGAGGATTCTAATGAGCAAAATTCCTGGAAAGTGAAATGTAAGCAGAGGACATAGAGTGAAACAGGCATTCTTTTAGAAGAGTTTATTAGATGACTAAACTCCAATATTTCACAATCAAGAAAGAACAAACTTTGGCTGAAAGCTCCACCTCATTTTGTGGAAATTTGGACTATAAAAGCAATGCATAACATCTGAAAATAGACATAAAATGGCAGATTTAGTTAGCTGTTCGAATGAGAAATTCTGAACAGCAATGAAAAATAATATCAGAAGCTAAAAGTATGGAGAAATAATCATTGTTTTTAAGAAAAATACTTTAAAAAACATTTATTAATAAGAGAAAAACATGCAATATATTTTTAAAACAGAATTGTCATCAGATAAAGATGTTAAATATTTAAATAATGATAAAGAAAAAGGATAAATGTTAAGTAAATATTGTCTTTTAATATCCGGGGAGAGGGGTGGGGGGTGTAGGATTAGGGTAATTTAACCAATTCACATGAAGATAATTCAGATCTTTCTAGTCCTTCAGTTACCAAAAAGGACTTTAGACAAAACTTTAAAAATATTTTTAAACTAATAGGTCAGTTTGAATCCAACAGTCCTCAGCAGCTTTCCAAGGAGGCAGCTAAATCACTAATGTTACTTCTGAATAAATCTCAAAGTACTGGAGAAATTCCAGAAGACTAGAAGAGTACAAATACTGTGCCAATATCCAAAAAGGTTGAATTAAGCAAGTTATTAGGCATTAGTTAAACTAAAGAAAAGCTAATAAAGGAATAAATCAATATGATTAAGAACTAGCTGAGTTCCCAAAGGCAACTGGTCGCATGGCCACATTCTACCTCTAGTGTCAGCTCTCAAAGGTTGGCTAAAGGATGACCACATCCAATAAAGGTTATTCCTAATATATTCACAGAAGACACATGTGAGTGACATGAAAACTAATGGAAGAGCATATAATGATACACAAAATCAGCTGACTTATTTAGTCCAGTTGAGACAATCACAACTAACCAGTGTTATAATGACAAACTTGTACAGGTGTTCTAAAATGGATCTTAAGAGGTAAGTAACATAAATTTCTAATGTAGGTCTGAACGAAACAAAACACACATATGAACCTTTTATTGTATAGACAGAGCAAAGAATACAAGAGTGATGATTTTACCTCTGTATGTAATATTGATGAGATTGATACTAGAATATTGCATACACATCTGGTGTCCATATTTTGGGGGGGGGGGGGAAGTTGAAATTGGAAAGGATGCAGAAAGGACTTTAAAAATCATTTCAGGATGGAGAAAATGCCTTACAGAAGGGCACTGGAAATACTCAATCTGTTTATATTATAGTAGATTTTAGAGTGGCTTGATTATGTATGCATGTACATTCATTAGGAAAAACACTGAACATTGAAAGGACCTTTAAATCAAAGGGAAAATGCCTAAAAAAAAATCAATGGGTACAAGCTAAAACCAGAGAAGTTTAGTTTGGAAATAGGGCACATTTTTCAACAGTGAGGGAGATTGCTCAGAATAAGCAGCACAAAGTAGTGAATTCTCCTTCTCTTCATAGTAATGCTGGCTGTGTTCCAGAATGATGTGCTTTAGCCAAACAAAAGTTATTCCTTTAGTCAGAGGGTTTTTTCTTACTTTAGTAAATTAAATTACCCAATTATTCCCACTAAACTTAAACATTTTACATTGGATATATTCATTTAACTTCAATTGTCTACAGCGTAGTCATCTCAACCTCAGGTAGCTTGTCTAAGTTTGCTTTAGAGTCAACAGACACTCTGAAAGCTGGATTCACTCATTTTGGAAACCCTCACTGGGATGATATTAATCCTGAAAAGCCTCTGTTTCTCTCTGCTGTAATGAAGGTGCTGTAAAGGGAACACAAAGAACCTTTAAAGGGAGTTTGAATAACTAGCTCTGATACAGAGATTTCCACTGAAAATGCGTGCATTTGGTCAGATGAATCCTACCTAGGGTTTGGGTCTGGGTGTCAGGAGAGCATTTTGATAAACATTCCAGAGCAGTAAATCTACATCAGCAGGAAAGACAGTACCTGGATTTCTGCTAGGATGAGGTGAAGCAGCAATTTACTGTATTTCTTCTGTGCCTAATGTGTACCTGTTTATACACATTCATTTATATTTCATCTTCCATCTGTTTCAGGGTCACACAGATTTTAAATGTAATAACAACCAAAAAATGCGTCTGTCGTTTAAAAGACGTTCAGCGTCTTTACTCACCAAGGGCCCACCAAGTAATCCATCTCAGAGGGAGAACACAGAACTAAATTAAATCCAGTGTAAAATGGCTGCAGAGCAGCCCTAAGGAGAGGGACTCAGGGGTGCTGTGGGATGAGAAGCTCAACATGAGCCAGCAGTGTGCACGTGCAACCCAGAAAGCCGAACAAAGCCTGGGCTGCATCAGGAGAAGTGTGGCCAGGAGGCCGAGGGAGGTGATTTTCCCTCTCTGCTCTGCTCTGGTGAGACCCCACCTGGAGAACTGCATCCAGTTCGGGAGCCCCTATTACAAGAAGGATGTGGACATGCTGGAGTGTGTCCAGAGAAGGGCCACTGGGATGATCAGAGGGTTGGAGCAGCTCTGCTATGGGGACAGACTGAAAGAGTTGGGGCTGTTCAGTCTGGAGAAGAGGAGGCTCCCAGCTGACCTTGTGGCCTTCCACTATCTGAAAGGGGCCTACAAAAAAGCTGGGGAGGGATGTTATAGGCTATCAGGGAGAGACAGGACTAGGGGGAATGGAGCAAAGCTGGAGGTGGGGAGATTCAGAGTGGAGGTGAGGAGGAAGTTGTTCAGCATGAGAGTGGTGAGAGCCTGGAATGGGTTGCCCAGGGAGGTGGTTGAGGCCCCATTGCTGGAGGTGTTTTAGGCCAGGCTGGATGGGGCTCTGTCCAGTCCGCTCTAGGGTAGGATGTCCCTGCCCATGGCAAGGGGGTTGTAAGTAGATGATCCTCGCGGTCCCTTCCAATCCTGACTGATTCTATGATTCTATGAAATGAGATCCTCTGTGATTCTGAATTTTGGGATGTTATCCTGTCTGCTTTGAGCTCCATATTAGAAGAAGGCAGAATTAATATTCCTAACAACACAAGTAAATTTGAGAATTAAATCAGTTACAGCTCTTCATGGACCACAAGCGTTAATCACTGGGAGCAGGCACACGAACACACACAGAGTTAAAGGGCTTGTGAAGTTTGAGGGGGTTTGTGCCTGGAAACAAGCAAAATCTCCTCCCACCCCAGAGCCCTGGTCAACTTTTAATACACATAACATGGCTTGAAATCAAGGGAAGATTTGCCTGAGGAAGGACCAGAAGGTTGGATTCAATGTATTGTTCATTATGGCTATTTTTCTTTCCTTTACAAGCCACCTGGGAATCCATCTCCCTGTTTCAACTGACATGAACTATTCTGTTTCAACATTATGTTTTTACTGTTCTAGTCTACATTTTTTATTGATGTGGATTACAATTTGGTTTCTCACCAACCTAAATTGAAAGGAAAAGCAGCAATCCAAACTAATTTCTGTAGTGATGTGGATGAAATGTTCTCATTAAATACTTACTATTGAATTTTTTACTTTTTGTTAAGAACCCTTTTAATACCACAGCACATGTCATATTATATGTATTTGAAAGTGTATAACGCTTCTCCTAGATAAACTAGTTACTTAAACAAGAGTAACTTGGAGCATCTATTTATCCATACTGAAAGCAGCAAAAAGATCAATACATTTAAAACAATAACAGAAATAGTTTCTCTTTAAAATTCATAGAATCAGTCAGGGTTGGAAGGGACCACAAGGATCATCTAGTTCCAACCCCCCTGACATGGCCACAGACACCCTACCCTAGATCAGGCTGGACAGAGCCTCATCCAGCCTGGCCTTAAACACCTCCAGCAACGGGGCCTCAACCACCTCCCTGGGCAACCCATTCCAGGCTCTCACCACTCTCATGCTGAACAACTTCCTCCTCACCTCCACTCTGAATCTCCCCACCTCCGGCTTTGCTCCATTCTCCCTAGTCCCTGTTACTCCCCTCCCCAGCTTTTTTGTAGGCCCCTTTCAGATAGTGGAAGGCCACAAGGTCAGCTGGGAGCCTCCTCTTCTCCAGACTGAACAGCCCCAACTCTTTCAGTCTGTCCCCATAGCAGAGCTGCTCCAACCCTCTGATCATCCCAGTGGCCCTTCTCTGGACACACTCCAGCATGTCCACATCCTTCTTGTAATAGGGGCTCCAGAACTGGATGCAGTTCTCCAGGTGGGGTCTCACCAGAGCAGAGCAGAGAGGTAGAATCACCTCCCTCCACCTGCTGGCCACACTTCTGATGCAGCCCAGGCTCTGTTCGGCTTTCTGGGCTGCACGTGCACACTGCTGGCTCATGTTGAGCTTCTTGTCCAGCAGCACCCCTGAATCCCTCTCCTCAGGGCTGCTCTGCAGCCAGTCACTGCCCAGCCTGTATTTGTGTTTGGGATTGCACTTGGAATTAATTTCATTACAACAAATAACATCACTATGAAATAAATGAAAAAAATATTAAAAGTGCCAATGTGTTTGATTTGAGATGACATTTTTAAGATTGCTTATAGTAGAACTGTAAAATAATTAGCTATTTAATTAACACACACATTACCTTCTTGAAGCTCAAAATAGAGCTCTCTGTGCTGCCACTTCTATTATTTATAGATATCACAAAAGGCACACAAAAATTACAGCAAAATGTAAAATCACCATTGAAGTCTTACTGAGCAGAAACAGTTCATGTATTTTCTGTGAAAGAAGGACAGGGTGGAAAATGGACTAATCATTTGCTAAATCATTAGATGATTGGAAGATGGCATTACTGTAAAACGTTCAAGATAACCTAACATCCTATACAGCACATATGTGAACTGTTGACTACTCACTGTCAAGGAGAAAATTCTCATCTGGAGTGAGTATTTCTACCAAATTCTCAATAATGAGAGATCTCTGCAGGTTTCTCATAAGTATCTTGCACTCCCTACTGAATCACTGTCAGACCTATGAATACTTTTTTTCTTCCTTTTTTTTTTTTTCTGAAACCTGGTTCCAACTTTAAAATATTGCCACAGTAGTGCTGCAGAGAAGGTCCAAGCTCTGTTATGCAATTGTCCATATGGTTACGTTGTTAACACACCTTTAGTCTATGCCAACTATCATTCCCCCAGGCAGTAGCTGAGCACAGCTCAAGATGACTGTGTAGACCAGAAATAATTCCCAATATACACTTTGAATATGGCTAAGCTGTTTTGCAGGGAAGGGTGTCAGATGTGTGGGTGTCAGCAATGCTGTGCCATCTGCCCTCAGGTCCAGAAAGCAGGCCCTGCTAATAATGGCATAGTCTTTTGAGAACAAGAAATAATATAGTCTTGCTCCCTGTTTTTTCAACCATGGGAAATCTTAAAAATAGCTCTGAACAGATGAGGGACTACAAAAACTTACCAGTGAAAAGAATGGAGAAACCTACAGATGGATACTGCTTGTGTTGAGTAAGAAGAAATAGCAGCATGTCAACATCCAGCAGCAGAATGGAAGGCTTAGGTGGATGGTAGGGAGAAATAAAGGTTGGAGCAAGAGCCTCATGTCCTGTGGCCTTTCTGATCTCTTTTTGATCTTCATGGAAAGGTTCATATCCACAGTGTTTGTATCTTGAGGTGGCTATACTGCATTCAACATAAAAAAGTCCACCTAGCCCTGAAGACAGGTATAAAAAGCAGATGTCAAGGCTGTAGCAATAAGGTAAGCAGCTGCTGAAACTATACTTACATCCAGATACTTGTAATTAAGACATATTCTGAGCAGAGTGAAATTATTTCTTGAATTTGTCTGTTTCTCCTCTTGAATTTTGGCACTTACAGCATCCTATGCCAAGGAAATCCACTGCTTAACTTCAGTCTAAGTGAATGAGGTTTCTTACTTCTTTTTGTGCCTCCCTTCTTCTACCTTCAGTTAAACAATACTGCCTTATGGCCACCTCAGCATCATTCCAGTCTTTAAAGATCTTTCCTACATACCCCTAGTCACTGCCTTCCCAGACCTGAGTGTCCCCATTTCTTTAGTCATTCTTCACAAAGAAACTCTTCCAAACCCCTTCCTTGGTATGAATCTTGTTCAGTCCTGCTGATGTATTTGGATGACTTCAGTACTGTGCACAACATCTGTAGCTTTAGTGAATTTATTCAGCAGCACACCATATTCTCTTTTTAAAAATTCTCTAATTAATTTCTAACAAGTGACTTGTTTTGTTTTTTTTTCCATTTGTTACCTCTAATGTGAACTGATTTTGTCTACACATTGCAGCACTTGGAGAAAAGCCTGGCTTGGTACTTACCCCATGGACTTCTGCATATACTAACTCACTGCCCTCTCACAGTCTGCACAAAGATTGTCTTTTGCACTCTCTCCACTCATGGCTAATAGCTGTGGCTTTCCTGCTACATCTCTGTCAGCAGCTAGGGATATTCTCACACTTTGTTTCCTTGCAAGCCTTTTCACACCTCAGCCTAGAATAGTCTGGAATACCTTACAAAAGGTCTAGATCTCCTCCTGCCCCCATGTGGTCTATCTTTAGGGCTGAAAAGTTTGGTATTCTTTAACAGGAAATACTTTTCAACTTCCTTAGGTCTGAAGAGTGGCTCCTTTACCATCTGTTACATTTACTCTTTTCTATACAGTGACAACTTGGGTATAGATTATGGGCAGAAGGACACAGTGTGAGGACAAAGGAGGACACAAGGTCCAACAGGTATAGATTATGGGCAGAAGGACACAGTGTGAGGACAAAGGAGGACACAAGGTCCAACAGGTATAGATTATGGGCAGAAGAACACAGTGTGAGGACAAAGGAGGAGACACAAGGTCCAACGGGGTGAGTATAAATTTAAAAAAACTAGGTTTAGTGGCTAGGAAGATGTGTGGAGTGTTTCAGTGATTCACTGCATCAGTGCTTGGACTACCAAAAAAATGAACCATAGGTTGTTTGTGGAGACACCTACTTGGATGGATCCTGAATGTGACCCAATACACAGTTTGGATAGCTTTAGAGCAGGTCCATGGTGCAAAGCAATTAAAAGATTGCTGCAGTGAGGAACAGAATAGTCTGTTCTCCAGATGCCCTGATGACAGGAAGAAAAACAGTATGTTTAAATTGCAGGAAGGGAGAATTAGGTTAGACAGTAGAAAGAATTTTCTGATGGCGAGGAGAGTTAAGCCCTGGAATAGCTCGCCTGGCAACTGGCGCAGTTTTTCTTGCTGACAAGTTGTAAGAACAGGTTAGGCAAACATGCCAGAAATGGTTTTGGTCTACTTGATCCTTTCTTGGGTCAAATGCAGAGATAAGATCACTTTTTCTGTTCTTCCCAGACTCACCTGCTAGAATATTATCATTTTTCTAAAGACAAAAAATGCTAAAGACAAAATGCTAAAGACAAAAATGGACTCTCTTTCCTTGTTTTCTACTACTGCAAAGAATAGTTATACCCATCTAAAAACCAACGGGCATAAAAACAACCTGTACTTGTGAAAGTGAAAAAAAAAACCAACCACCACAGTTAAATCAAAATACCTCTGTCCAGTTCTATCAGTCTGGCTTTCTCTGCTGAAACTAAATATGGCACATTTCATTTAATAATGCCATATTTACTCAGTAAACATATTTACTCCATTTCTTTTCCTTTTATCTATTCTTTCACAAGCTGAAAAGTAAAATGAGTGCTATGGCAAAAATCACCTTTTCAGAGTTTACAAACAGAAACCACCTCTGGTCAGAGTTCATCTTGATTCAACTTTGATTACAAAATCACATCTATCTTCTTAAAGTATTATAGGGAAATACAGACCCAGAAGGCATTATATTTCTGGATTTTAAATTAATGCATTGTACAGCCTATTGTACAGATCATGAAACTTTAAAACATTTTAAATAGTGCCCACTGGCTGTTTTATATGACAGACTAAATAATTAAGAAGGTTTGCTTCAATCTGGTATCCATTGAGTATTTTTGGTGCCCAGAAATGGTCAATGCACCAAAATATAGCACTAAAATGAGAATTTATCCTGTATCAGCTAGGCATCTGGATCTGTTTTATTATCCTACAAGGATGCGTAAAAAGAATAAACTATAAAGGTCCAGTAGACCTTTTTCTCATTCTGAGAGATTATTGTTGAATCCTTCCCCTTCTGTCCAAAAAAAATCCCTATACAGTATTTTCTTCAGTTTTTCTTGACTGATTATAAGATAGGTGGAAATGCTTAGACTCTTAATTGTAAATGACTAGTGTTACAATGCCTGAATTCACAAGCTTTGTTTCTGGCTTACAGAGATGAAATGCATTCAAGACTGGTTAAACATTTGTCTGTCTCTTTAGACACCTACTGTACCATACAGACAGAGTCATTCCCAGATGTGTTTCTCAGCCATCACCTTCTCTATAAATACCTAGATCATCGACAGTTAACACATTCAAGTTCTCCTCATCCATGAGTATGATGAACTGCTTAGAGGTCATGTTCAGGCTACAGACAAAGGCTTCAGTTTATTTTCAAGTTTTGATAGGAAACTCTAACTAGTCAGGCTGTATCTTTCAGGTTATGTACAAAGCATATCTAATATCAGCTACCAAAATGTGAAGGGACAGTTTGCTTTAAATGTGAGAGACAATTAAGGGATATACAACTGCCTAAAGAGGACACTCATCTGAGATGTCATGACACAATTCTCCTTCTCAGAGCCAAGATGCAGGACACCTCCCATGTTCCTCGATTTAGTCTTCAGTTCTAAACTGTCAGCTGCACGTCTTACAAAGCTTTGGTTTTCCAAACTGGACAGGGAAATCATGTGAAACATCTGCCTCTGAGGAGAGATAGCTATGGGACAGTTACATTTCTTCAAGCCTATTTCTAGTTGCTGCTGGCTATGTCAGCTTCTTGTTTATCTGTTCATGGAAAATCTGTTCTATTAGGTGCCTCATCCATACATGTCCTTCTCAAATACTGTCAATAATCTCAGGAAACAGTGTTTTGACTGCTCAACGAAACATGAAAAGAAAAGTTGTCAGTGTTACAAGCATCATGGGCAAAGTAAAACTATTTATTAGGAAACACAGCTGCAAGATGTTTAATTATTTTTAATGAAAGAATGTTAATTTTCTGGGGAAAATGGCTAAGACTACAGAATACACTAAGTTTCTTTACTAACTCTTCACTGACATCCTCTCTTAGTCTTAATCTAGTGGCAAAGAGGGTTGTCAATGGCCCAGACACATGAAACACTCCAGGTTTTGAAGGAATGGCCAGATATTGAAGGTTTTAAATACTAGGTTTAAAAAAAAAAACAAACTCAAAATCCTTGATGTCAAAATTGTATTCAAAATACACATACTCGAGGTGTAATAGCAGGGGGTGATGGGGGTGTCTTTTCCTTTGGAGGAGCAGTAACACTTAGCTTCAAATTTCCCTTTTTTTTTTTTTTTCTCTAAATGAAGCTTTTTTTCATAGGCAGGAAAATGTTGTTTTCTAATTCAGAGAGGAAGTGATGTGACATTGCTAATGTCTTGACTTTGTTTTTCACTGTATTTCTTTCCTTCCTCTTTAGGCTTTTCGAAGCTAGATACACAGAAGATAACAGTCCTATGGTTTATCTATAGTCTAGAGATATTAAAACAATGAGACAAGGTGAGTGAAGTTTCCTGATGATGACAATGCAACATAAAATGAAAGAAACAAATATGAAGGGGGGGATATGAACTGAATGAAGCTGGAACAAAAAAATTACAGTCATAGTTGAATCATCTGAGTGATTATCTTTCATATTAAAAAAATCAGAAGATTTCTATGACTAAAAGAGCAAAGGATATCCTGAAGAATACCAAGGAATTTCCAGTTATTGTAGTTCAAATGGATACCCACTCCACACAAGTGAAGGGAGATGTACAAGGTAGAAAGAAAGCAAGCTAGGCTTGACATAGTCATGTTGTACAACTCAGTGGTGCCAAAGAAAATGTAACAATGTTAGACATCAGGTGTGAGTGGACTATTCTGAAAAAGAGATGTGGGGAGGGGCTCCTGAAGTAGCAAAGTGCTGTGAAAAGTGATGCAGAGGTTCACTTGCATCCAGCTCTTGACTTCAAAATTCATAACACTTTTTAGGAAGCGTTTGAAAGATTATGAAGACACTAAAGAGGAACTTTAATATGAATACACAAACATAGCATTGTTCTTTTATGACGCAATGAAATACTAGTGGGAGGCTAAGACTGAACATGAGCCAGCAGTGTGTCCAGGTGGCCAAGAGAGCCAGGTCAGCAGGAGCAGGGAGGTCATTCTGCCCCTGTACTCTGCACTGGTTAGACCACACCTCGAGTACTGTGTTCAGTTCTGGGCCCCCAGTTTAAGAGGGACATTGAGATGCTTGAACGTGTCCAGAGAAGGGCGACGAGGCTGGTGAGAGGCCTCAAGCACAGCCCTACGAGGAGAGGCTGAGGGAGCTGGGGTTGTTTAGCCTGGAGAAGAGGAGGCTCAGGGCAGACCTGATTGCAGTCTACAACTACCTGAGGGGTGGTTGTGGCGAGGAGGAGGTTGCTCTCCTCCCTCAGATGGCCAGTGCCAGAACAAGAGGACATAGCCTCGGGCTGCGCCAGGGGAAATTTAGGCTCGAGGTGAGGAGAAAGTTCTTCCCTGAGAGAGTCATTGGCTACTGGAATGGGCTGCCCAGGGAGGTGGTGGAGTCGCCGTCCCTGGAGCTGTTCAAGGCAGGATTGGACGTGGCACTTGGTGCCATGGTCTAGCCTTGAGCTCTGTGGTAAAGGGTTGGACTTGATGATCTGTGAGGTCTCTTCCAACCCTGATGATACTGTGATACTGTGATACTAATGCATGCCTGTAGTAACAATATGGAAATGAAGTGCTTCATTACAAAATGGTGCTATATATCTAGAAATCCCTAAAAGGCATGGAGCTATGGTAAGTGTGACATTTTGATGAGATATTATCTTATGGTAAAACACTTTGCTAAGATGTCGTATAGCATAAGCAAGCAAGGCAAGGAACAAATTGTGCTGATTGCTAGAGACCTTTGGGATTGAGAAGGAAAGGGTCCAGCTTCTGAGGACTACAGCACGCCAGAAGTTAATGCAGTGGGGTCAGCAGCTCGAGAGAGATGTGCAGTATATGTCTGTGCAGTATATTTGCACTATATACCTCACCAAAACATCAAGGAGGAAGGGTATGTCAAGTGACAAGCTGTGATGACACTGACTTATGTAGAGGAAAAACTAATTATCCAAAAGGAAAATCAATTAGATCAAGAGCCATCCTGGATGAGATGCATTCCAATCTGAATAGCAAAGTCTGCCTCACAAATGCTCATTTCGATCTAAATATCATTATTTCAGTTATAGCCACTCTAGCTTACAATGCGTAGTTAGCCCTCTAAAAAGGCATTATGCTATTCAACATAAAGCCTTCAAGGCAGTATTGTGCTAGCACCTTTGTTCTCATATCCTATCTAAAAAGCATTCTCTATCATCATTTGCCTGATATAGTAAGCTCTAGTCAATCTAACCAGATAGCTGAACATGAGCACTTTGAAACTCAAGCTGTGAATCACACTTTGTGTGTTAACTGTAGGTGCTATCAGAAAATCGGCCATCTGAATCACTTGGTAAGTCTTTGCACACAGTTGTTGGAGTCAGGAAAAGAATGAGTGGAAAGCAGGGCAGGGAAGCAGCTTCATGAACTGACAATGAAAATTAGTAAAAGAACTGGCTTATGTTTTGTCTGTTAACAACCGGTTTTCCTTCCCCTTTTCCTGTACTTCTGCCATTTCAGCACATACACCTTTCCACTGAGCAGAGGAGTAAATAAAAACTGGTCATACTGGTTGGAATTGATAAAATCAAGTTCACAAGCAGATATTTCACCCCCTTTACTAGCAAGGCCATAAACTACATATGCTGTTTGATTAGGATATGATGAAAAGAATTTATTAGCAGATGTGTATTCAGCTATACTGTTTTACTGGCAGCTTTATGAGATTCTCTCCTAGGCTGACAGGTGTGGCCTGCCAGCTGCTTTGTACAGTAAACAGGGGCTGGAGAGCATGCCATGTGCAATGATTTAATCAGTTACCATCAACTGCTAGAAAATAAACAAGGGTTTGTTCATTTCTTTCAGTTCCATGTATATTAATTGAAACCAAATACTACAAATGACACTGAGAGTATCGCTGATCAGAGAAGACTTAAATTTAATAGGACACAGCCATGTAATACATAAATATAATAAAACACAGTCATGTAATACATAAATATTTGGTTAAAAGATAGCAGAATTTTGTTAAACTTGGCAATGGGAACTCTTTTGAAGTCTCATTTGTCAGTTTCTGTTCATGGGACAGTCAGTTCTAGTCATTTGGGTCACAGCTGGCAAAAGAAAGATGATCCTCTTGGTTTATTGTTCTGATACAAAATTGTCATTACAAATTGAAAACACAGAGCAAATAAAAGAGGGCAAATGGGGAACTTGTGTGATTACGTATTTTCAACTGTTGCGTCTGGCCATACTTTGTTTAACAGGGGTTGCAGAATTCAAGACGTCTGCATCCTGGGTCTCATTACTATTGTTTAAAAATTTCTATACGACCAGCTTGCAATTAAAGGGCTCTTTCTAAACTCAGCCCTCATATCCCATGTTTTCAATGCTCTAAGTATGGGTAATCTGAACTAATATTTTTAGTACTTATCTGACAGCTGCATTAAAACATTTTTATTTCAAATATTTGCATGTCAAAATAAAGAGGCCTGAGTTTTTTTTTCTGAGATAAAATGAGAATATTCATACAGTTTAAAAAAAAAAAACCTAAAACTGTTAAATTGATGCAAGAACACTTTACAAAGGATGCTTCAGCTTTATATTCTGCAAGTTTATGACAAATAATGTCAGGATTACACCGCGAGCAAAGACATAGAATCACAGAATCACAGAATCTTAGAGGTTGGAAGGGACCTCCAGAGATCAAGTCCAACCCCCCTGCCTAAAGCAGGATCACCTAGGGTAGTCTACATAGGAATGCATCCAGGTGGGTTTGGGAAGTCTTCAGAGAAGGAGTCTCCAAAAGCTGAAAAGCAGACAGAAAACTCTGCACACTCATTGCAGTGATCTGTTAAAAATGATGACAATTGAAGCTATGACAGTGTTTTGGGGGAAAGTGGGCTTGTCTTTGAAGTGTTACTACAGTAATTTTCTCAGCCTAAGCCCATATTCAGATTTGAGTAGATTTCCTGTGTTGGTTATAAGTCAGTTTCTTCCATAGAATCACAGCTGTTAGAGAGAAAAGTGCGCCAGTAGCAGAAGGCTTTATCTTATTTGCTGATTATCAAAACTTCTCTGAAGAAGGCAAAGATTACTCTTTTTTTTTTCTGTCACTGTCAACATTTTCAAAAGGACAGGCTGCACTGAGTTTTCCTGGATGACTTCTTCTTTGTGAACTAGCACAGATTATTAATTTCCTAATGCACAGTCTCTTCTGAGAGATGCTGGTTATTTGACTCAGCAGCCAACTTGTGGCTTCACATATCTATTCTTGCTTTTTATTAGGGCTAGTGCTGTTTAGAGGGGCAGTGGTATTCACTGTTGCACTAGGAAACTGTAAGATACTAAATACTGTGGATAAGCAAATAGGAAGTAACCAAAGAAGACTCCTGAACTGCATCAGAATAGAATAGAATAGAATAGAATAGAATAGAATAGAATAGAATAGAATAGAATAGAATAGAATAGAATAGNCTGCCCTGAGCCTCCTCTTCTCCAGGCTAAACAACCCCAGCTCCCTCAGCCTCTCCTCATAGGGTTTGTGTTCCAGGCCCCTCACCAGCTTTGTTGCCCTTCTCTGGACACGTTCCAGCACCTCAACATCTCTCTTGAGGAGCCCAGAACTGGATACAGAACTTTGTATTGGATCCAGAACAGAAAAGGAGGCATCTGAATGACTTCAAAGAGCACATGGCAACGATGCTGTTGTGAAGCGACACGTCTGCGTACTGCAAACAGTTTAGGAAGATTAGCAGCAAACAGAAGAGCTAGGATGATGGAATGAAAAGTGTGGAAACTTGCTGGGAAAAAAAAAACCACAACCCAGTCTGAAAGTTGAAATTCTGGAACCCACAAAGGAAAAAAAATTTAACACACAGCAATACTGGTAGAGATCAAGACTGAAACCTTCCTGTTGTTCAGAAGGGTCTTGCGGTTTTGTAATGGGGACTCTATGATGCAGTTTCCCAGTACTGAACTCAATGACCCAGCATGGTCTCCTTTAACTCTCTCTATTGCTGTCACTGGAGTGAGATGCTAGAAGGACTGTTTAGTCACTATCAGTTTTAATGATTAGAGAGAGCAGAGTTTCTAAAAATAACAGCCAAAGGATCCAAAGCTGTGACAATAACTGTAGGACATAATAGGCAGAAATATTATCCTTGATAATGCAGTATTCATCTTGATTCACTCTTTGTTCTCTTCATGCTCCTTAGTGTATTTCCTTGCTCAAGCATAGACCAAAGCTCAGCTTTTTCAGGATCTTAAAAAGTGTCACACCAAGAGCATGTGCTGTGTAACTCATCAGGACATGTCACAGACTGTCAGGGGCTGGAAGAGACCTCGAAAGACCATCTAGTAACACCCCCCTGCCAGAGGACAATCACCTATACCAGATCATTCAATAGCATTCAATACATGCCCATCAGCTTTTGGGATGCCTCTGAGAATTTTTCTTGAGCAGTTTCTAGGCAGTAACTCCGACTTTTCCACACAAACATCATCATCGTTCTGCCATTCTGCACGTTTTCAGCATAGGGTTTGCCTTAGAGCACATATGTAGGAAAACATTCCTTGTACTCTTTCCACAGAGGTTCTTTCTGTTTTCTCCCAGGTGACAACTTCTCCATCATCTGGGAGTATATACCAGGTGTGAATGGCAACTTCTGGGTTCTCCTCAGAGCCCGTATCTATACTAGTAAAATAAACTTTGTTGTGTCCCTGAAGACAGCATAACATGATATTATTATCTCCATAGTAGTAAATTCACTTTACCTCCAAAATAAAGGTGGTCACATTCAAACTCAACACTGAGAATACCTTCATCCCATACATTATCCTCAAACCATTCCCACCTGGGAATCATCAGAGAGAACGTTAGTTATCTTGAGTCAAAATCAGGCAAGGCACCATTGAACACTGCAGATAATGGCATTTTAGTGTCTGTGCCTGTGCCCTGTTTAACTTCCTGGTAAAAATGAAACCTTAGGATGCAGCTAAAAAGTCTGCAGTCTGGATCCACAACAGACTTCAGGATGTAATAAACCCATCATAGGATACATTTATATGGCATGTCAAGCTCAGGTCAGCATTCTGGATCTGAACTCTAACTTACCAAGAGTGCGAAAATTTACAGCCCTAACACAAGGTTACAATTCCCCCAATGGCAAGGTTTTAAGTCCTTGTGGCTGCTAAGGTCCAAGGTGAGAGATTGCATATGATGCTGAGCTCTGTTCTGCAGGCTGAAATGCATAAAAGCAATTTGAGAAACTACTTCTAACCATTTCCCAGCAGTTGATTTGGCCTCTTGAGGCATCAGGGAGCATAAGAGAGGTCTGCAGCACTGTGATCAGCTGGCAAGAGGGCTAAGTACCACTGCCAAGACTGTACAAAGTAGCAACCAGTTGGTAGGATTAAGTTTATGTTTCAAGCATTGCACAGAGTGATAATATAATCTTCTCCTGGTGTTGTTCCATTATGGAGTTTACAACTTTGCTAATACTGTCATATGTAAAGCTTTCTGTCATTGTGTCATCTGCTGGACTGAAAGCTGTTTGATCTCCCAAACAATCTTGCTCCATTCTTCCTCTCTACCCAAAAGTGACCCCCATGGTCCTATCTCAATTTAGCTCAAGCACTGCATGACTGTCATACTTCAGATATCTAGTTCAGGTTTAATTACTAAAGTTTCTGGGGCCTATTCCAGCTCCAAGCAACTCCAATGGTCAGGCAAGGGCTATCTTTATAGAAACCTTCTGCACAGCTTTGAGGATGGCTGTTCTGCATGCCCAGGTACAAACTTCAGCACTTTTCCAGTGGCCTTGTGATTTTTGTGAACACGAATATTCCTCAGTTTCCACATGCACTGATACTGATAACTTACAAAAAAACACTTAAGTGGCTGTTCAGCTACTCTGCTCAAATGTCTGGAGCAAAAAATGTCATCCACACAATAACTGATTGGTTTGAGCTAAGCACATATACTGCACCTACATAATAGTGGCTAGTATTTCCCACACACTTTGGTTCTCAGTGCCTGGCAGTTCATTTCTCCTCTGTGAACCTCTGCCCCCTGCTCATCTCCCTGCTTTTACAGACAAGTGTACATCCAGAGAGGGTAAACTCAGAAACATTTTTACCCTTTTGGACCTGAATGGTTTTGTAAATAGTAGCTAGTTTCTTTTTTATTCCCCCAATACACAGAAGGATCAGGCAATATTTCATCTTAAGTGCAGAGCCCCACTGAAACATATTCCTAATGTTATTTATATTATATTTTTATTTCAAGAGAAGTTATCCACTGGGACTCTGCCAAGGAAATGGCACAAGTAGGCGAGGGCTTGGAAACAACTGCTCATCTCAGAGGAGGCAATGTGCTTCCATCTCCAGGGTCTTTGTTTAAATTCTTTGCTGCAGATTATATACACCACTGAATGTATTCTACTTGGACAGATGAATTTAATCACCTTGAATCTGGACTTGCAGTCTAACTGCAGAATTGATGCAGTACACCCTAGCTGCAAGTATGAGTTTTTCAAAGAGGAGTGAGAGCCCCACTGAAACGAACTAACAGTAAATTTTGAAACTCCAGAATTCAAATTGACTGGTTTCCCAAAGTGAAATCTGTGATTTTCTTTTTCAGTCCTGACATCTCCAAAAACAATGACCTTTGACAGAGAGGTAGAAAAAAATATCATGACTTAAGAATATTTTTTTTTTCAAAATATATTAACAAACAGTTGTTAACATTGGTGGAGGTCAAGAAAATCTAGACACATATCAACAAAATACAGACCCATCTGTGAGATAATATCAAGCACACTGGATGACATGTGACGGCAAACACATGACTACATGACTACCTGAAGGGAGGCTGTAGCCAGGTGGGGGTTGGTCTCTTCTACCAGGCAACCACCAACAGAACAAGGGGACAGTCTCCAGCTGCGCCAGGGGAGGTCTAGGCTGGATGTTAGGAGGAAGTTCTTGCCAGAGAGAGTGATTGGCATTGGAATGGGCTGCCCAGGGAGGTGGTGGAATCGCTGTCCTTAGAGGTGCTGAAGAAAAGCCTGTCTGAGGCACTTAGTGCCATGGTCTAGTTGATTGGCTAGGGCTAAGTGATAGGTTGGCCTGGATGATCTTGGAGGTCTCTTTCGATCTGGCTGATTCTATGATTCTATGATTCTAAATTCATACCAATCACAGAAGAATTTTGCAATGCTGAAAACTTGGTAGGAACTCAGATGAGCTGTAACAACCACAACATGATGGGATTCAGTGTGAGAACACGCTTGTGACAGAAGTTTTTGGTGCATGTTAATGTCTGAAAAGATGGGGTATTAGTCTGAGACAAAGCTAGTCGTGCTACTGTTAAAAGCTCTACACCTGCCTGGCAGAATAGCAAAGCATGTGTCATATTCCAAACATTCCTCCTGGAAAAAAAGGAGCTAGGAACCACAATGAAGGACAACCTGGGGATTACTGATAAAGCAGAGGTGTTTTTCTCCTCTAAACAAAGATGCTAGAGGTAATTCATTGTGGTTTTGTCTGCAAAAGAGCTATTACATGGGCTGTAATTTCACGGGATGGAGACTGTGAACTCCCAGGTCACTTGTAAACTGATCACTCCCCAGCCTCTCCTCCTTGTGCTTTTAAGTGTTTCGAGCCTGGTAAATTGAAACCTGAAGAAACACAGAACTCTGATCTTTGGGACCTCTAGACCAAACCTGGGCTTTTGCTGATTTGCTCTAGGAAGTAACTGCTTACTTACCCCATAATTAACACCACAAAGCTGATCTTTGGAAGATAAAGTACGGGAGGTCAGAGACAGGATCAGGGAGAAGGGCTTCATTAGAACTGCAGCATTTGGGGCCTGATTCTCATTTGCATGAGATTAATGCAGCAACTATTTCACTGAAGTCAAAGGTGTTACTCAACTATAAAAACCGTCTGGATTAAAACCAGGTCATTACTATCACAGCTAATGGATATTAATCTATATACTTATTAATGAAAGCAAGAGGAATAGCTTGTAGGTACATGACTAACCACACTTTCACTCTTACCTCACAGCAGAGGCTGCATTAGGACCTCCTTACAAGTTCCAATTTGCAGCAAGTTTTCAGACACATAAATAAATATTCCAATTGACTGGCTTGCTATAAACAAGCAACTAAGTACAGTAGTATCCATGACACTGAATAACACTGTTAAAAAAGCTTTGCATAAAGTAATATTTTCTTTACTAGATTTTTATTTATATCTTGCTGCCGAGAATTAAAATCACTTTCTGGTGTTAAAAAAAAACAAAACACAAAACCAAACAGCACCAAACCCAAGACAAACAAACAAAAAACAAAGCCAAAGACTGACAAAGACAACAAATCCAAAGGAAAAAAAATAATTAAAAGTCCAGACTCTCAACTGCTGGAAATCACAACTGCCCCACATATTCCTCTTTGCAGTTTGGCAGGTTGATTTCAGGTTGCTATGCAGTTTATATTAATGAGGAGTCAGTTCAAAATATGTGAAAGGCTCAGATGCCATCTCTAAACTGAGACTTTCACAAGTAGTAACAAGAACTAAATAAGCATAGAACAGAAATTTAGACATTCCTCTCTAACATCCAGTTTTAGACTGGAATTCCTGCATTCCACAGGTGGATATACTACAATTTAACATTGACAATTATTCTGAGGTTAGAGTAAGACTTATTTATACTACAGGACTGGGTCTCACTGCATTTTAAATTTTCTTGGGTGAATAACTTTTGTGTGTCCCTCATTCTGTGTCTTTGACACACACTGTATCCCACATTCAGGCTTTGGTATCCACGAATTATGCATCCCAAAGACATTTTCCTCATAAAACCATCTGTTTACTTTTTGTGCAGCAATACCACAAAGCTAATGCTTTCTTTTCAAGAGGGTCAGGGTCCTTGGGTCTATTTTAAAATGAAAAATGGAGTAGTGTAGATCAACTAAACTTCAGAGCATAAATCAAACCTCAGGTAATGGAATGGGCAGCCTCTAATTTCTTACTCAGAATATGTGAACACTGAGGATGGATAACCAGCTTCTTAATTTGCCCTCTTGGTCTTTTTCTCAAATGTGATTCTAATACACAGGAGTAGACTAGAAATGAGTTTCTGGGGTAATTTATCTGCCAAAAATAAGTTCTGAGTTGCAAGCAAGAAAGCTTTGTATTGCCAGTTATGGACACAACAGTTCCTCTCTATGAGTATACTTATGCCAATAAGTTAACTAGTATCAGGGAGTATCCTGGACACTGCAACTTGGTCGCTTACATGGTTAAATTTTAAGAACAACCCCTGTTATGGTTTAGTTAAAATCACCTAGCATTTCCAAACAACTTCCTGGCAGAGTGAGGAAGCTAATATGGGAGAATGACCACTCAGAACAGATAGTATGAAATAGTCTCCATTTTGGGAATAAAGAAATCTTACTAAAACATAAACATCGAGACCATGCCAGCTGGCCCTGTAGTCAGAGAACAGGCACTGACACTGTTTGCTTTGTTAGTATAAAGCTAGCCTGTATGACTAAGACACTTCGGCACAGAAATGCTGTATTCCTGGATAGAATAGGATAGAATAGAATAGAATCAACCAGGTTGGAAGAGACCTCCAAGATCATCCAGTCCAACCTAGCACCCAGCCCTAGCCAGTCAACTAGACATTATCACTAAGTGCCTCAGCCAGGCTTTTCTTGAACATCTCCAGGGACGGTCACTCCACCACCTCCCTGGGCAGCCCATTCCAATGGCAATGTCACTCTTCTCTCTGGGAAGAACTTCCTCCTAACATGCAGCCTATGCTTCCCCCAGCACAACTTGAGACTGTGTCCCCTTGTTCTGCTGCTGGTTGTCTGGGAGAAGAGACCAACCCCACCTGGCCACAACCTCCCTTCAGGTGGTTGTAGACAGCAATGAGGTCTGCCCTGAGCCTCCTCTTCTCCAGGCTAAACAACCCCAGCTCCCTCAGCCTCTATAGACCTTATCAAATGAAAGTAAATCCATGAAAGAAAAGAGCAACAGAAATACCCAGAAGGGGTCTTCATCCCATTCAAAGCTTCATATTTTGTAGCTGATTGGGGCATAATGAAAAAACTGAGAATATCAAGATCTTGTGCAGATATTCCTAACTGTAAATAACAGCTGACCAGTAGTCATCATAATGGCTTCTTCACGAATACACTCTAAAGCTGCATAATTATTTTAGGAACCTCGCTTCACAGAATCATAGAATCAGAGAGTCATAGAATGGCTTGAGTTGGAAGGGATGTCTAAAGATCATCTAATCCAACCCCCCCTGCATTAAACAGTGACTCATCTAGACCAGGTTGACCAGAGCTAGTCAAACTCAAGCTATCTCCAAGAGTTTCCAAGCCACACGCAGACCCTCTCTATGGGGCACACAACGTCTGAGCAGTGGATCAGAGAGAAGAAATCCCTGAAAAGAGCATGCCCGATACATAGGGTGTTTGTTATGGGCGGGCAATTAATTAATGCAAGATGATATTTTCCAACATTAATATTGTTTGTTAATTTTGATATTCAGAACTCTCACCACCTTGGACCACTGATTTTTATGATAATTGGTTCTTTGCACAGTTATGGAAACTTTATACAGCTAATAACATAGGATCTTGAAATAACTTGCAAACATATATAAACATTAATTGAAGTGGAAGAGAAGACTCTTGCAGTCAAATACCACTTGCCCACTAGATGGACTCAAGGAGCTCTTTTCTGCTTATGGCAGAAGGCAATGGTGAATTAAGAGGCTTTAAGTATTTACTCACAACATATTATTTCCTGACTTGTGGGGCTAGCTACGGCTTCAGACAGTACCCAAACGCTTTCAGAGAATTCTGTCTTGTCAGCCACTAAGGCTTCTGATTCTTCCCAGGCTTCTGGGGAAAAGAGGCAGACGATCTCTGACCTTGTCTCTTGGCTCCTCTGGATGATCAGGAAATAATATTTTGTGAGTAAAATCCTCTGGATGATCTGTGTATCCAGGACTTCTCACCTAGGCAGGATGTCTTGCAATGTGCAGTCTTAGCATGATGTCACAATGGCTATGCAGGCCAATTGTGTGTAGGCATTTAGAGCCTGTTCCTGGTAAACTCAGTAGAGTTTCCAGGTAATTCATAGAATCATAGAATCAGTCAGGGTTGGAAAGGACCACAAGGCTCATCTAGTTTCAACCACCCCTGCCATGGACAGGGACACCCTACCTTAGGTCAGGCTGGCCAGAGCCTCATCCAGCCTGGCCTTAAACACCTCCAGCCATGGGGCCTCAATAACCTCCCTGGGCGACCCATTCCAGGCTCTTACCTTTCTCATGGTGAACAACTTCCTCCTCACGTCTGGCCTGAACCTACCCATTTCCAGCTTCAGTCCATTCCCCCTAGACCTGTCACTCCTTGATATCCTGAAAAGTCCTTCCCCAGTTTTTTTGTAGGCCCTTCGGGTACTGAAAGGCCACAAGAAGGTCACCTGGGAGCCTTCTCTTCTCCAGACTGAACAGTCCCAACTCTTTCAGTCTGTCCTCAAAGGGGAGGTGCTCCAACTCTCTGATCACCCCAGTGGCCCTTCTCTGAACACACTCCAGCACATCCACATCCTTCTTGTAATGGGGGCTCCAGAACTGGACAAGGTGCTCCAGGTGGGGTCTCACCAGAGCAGAGTAGAGGGGGAGAAACACCTCCCTCGACCTGCTGTCCACACTAAATTCAGGATACACTGAGGCAGTAAGCAATGGCAGCAGGCACCAGCGGACACAAATACAACAGCAGAGCACACTGCATCACCTGCTCAACTCTTTTATCAATACGGCCCAAGATTAATGGGTATTTGGACAAAGAATGCCAATCAGAATGGCAGTTTTCCAAGCCTGACAATATTAGGTGAAACCATAGGCTTGCTTTACCCAAATTTGGGAAAAGCTTAGTCCTTGCACAAGGCAGGCACAAGCTAAGTGCGTGTACCTCATTTACCACAGGAGCAAAACAAGTCTGGGCAGGCCAGAGCCCTTAGACTCAGTGGCTCCAGGCTCTTTGTCCTCTTTCTCGCAGTTGCTTCTCCCCAAAACAGAAGGAAGGCAGAAAAACATGCCTGGGCAAGCCAGCAAGCCAGTGCATGTATAAGCCTATTTCAGCCTATCAGGATGTAGCAAAGCCATGATGGCTTTTGTCAGACTGCTAAGCCTTGTTTTCAGTTCAAGGACTGCCTTTTCTTTACAGGTCATCTTCCCTTCTTCTCTCTGTGCTACTTCTTCTCTGGATACAGACAGTATATGCCCATGCTGGGCTTCTCTGCCTATCTCACTGGTAATGTCAAGGGCAGCAGCTACTCCTAGAGCATCCCTAATACTACAAAAAAGACTAACAAAAAGTGACCTTCCTTCTAGCCATTCCCCAGACAATAAGAGCAGTTCTTTCTTTTTCCCTGAGGATAGTGTGTCTTTGAGGACTGGTCTTCACTCACTTTCTCTGTAGTTCAACCTCACCCAAGAGAAACTGTAGTCATACATCAATGGTTAGAGCACTCATCTGGAACCTTACTCCACTGAAGAAGTAAGCTTTGTGTTTGTTGAAGGAAACAGAGAAGTTTTAACTAACCCAGAAAGCTTCTCAGCTGCAGTATTTGTAGCAAATGTGTCTGGCACACCTTGTGCAAGAATGAGAAAAGCATGTTTGGTGTACGCATTTTCCTACAACAGGTAAGACACATCTCATGCAAGTTTAGTAAATGAACAGTAGTTTTCCTTACCCATGTACCCCTATCTTTGGACTGCTCAACATATAACCTACTAAAACAAAGATGATATGCAAATGGCCTAACACTTACCTTAGTAAGTAAGGCTACTGATCTGAGGTCTTATCACATCTTTAGTAGGGTGGCTACTGCCAGAACAACTCCTAACATGGAACAAGCAAGGAAAGTTTCATCTCTACCATAAATTCAACCACACCGAGCTCACTGTAGTTTGTCATGGGCTTCTGAACACTTTACTGAGCAAAAAATATTTGCTGGAAAGCCCCCACAGCTAGGCACACACACAGTTTAAGAGCTTCCTGCAGAGGCATGATAACTTTTTTACATAGGTAGTGGAGAAACCAGCAAAGAGAGGTGTACTACTGATTCTTGTAGTAGCAAATGAAGGTCTGGTTGGGGATGTGAAGGCTAGTTCAGCCTTGGCTTCAGTGGTCACAAAAAGGTGGAGCTCAGGATTATGCAAAGAAGCAAGGCAGTAAGTAGGACTGCAATCTTGGACTTCAGGATAGCTACCTTCAACCTCTTCAAAGACCCACTTGAGGAATTCCATGGGTTGAAGCTCTAGAAAGGAAGGGACTGGCATCTTGGGATGGATATAGGAACTTTGTCAGAGTATGCAGAGATGCAACAAGGAAAACTAAAGTCCTCTTGGAAAGCAAAGGATGTGAAGGACAATATGAAATGCCTCTTCAAGTACAACAGTAGGATGTACTTGATGTACAGCTAAGGCCAGCTCTCGGGAATCCTAGTCCCTGGAGGTAAGAGAAAAAGTCTGGAGGAAAGAAGGTTCTCTTTTAGTCAAAGAGGATCAGATTATACCTCATTTATTCAATGCGGGCACCCACAAATCCACTGGTCCCAATGGGATGCACTCATGCGTCCTCAGGGGGCTGGCTGATACTATTGCTAACTCACTGTCCATCATCTTTGAAAGTCATGGAGAATAGGAAAGGTGCCTGAAGCTTGGAGAAAATCTAGTGTCACTCCAGTATTCAAAAAGGGTAGGAAGGAGAACCCAGGAAACAACAGACCAGTCAGCCACACCTCCATCCCTGCAGAAGTGATGGAACAGCCTATTCTGGAGGTTATGTCTAAGTATGTGGAGGAAAATAAGTTCTCAGGGATGATCTGAATGGATGCATCAAGGGGAAATGATGCTTGACCTATCTGATAGCCTTCTATGATGATATGACTGACTGAAGGGCAGTGGCTGTTGTCTACCTCTGCAACACAGCCTTTAGCCAGTGGTGTTCCCTTCTGGTTAATACTGGATCCAGTTTTGTTCAACATATTCATCAAAGACCTGGATGAACGGATGGAGTGCAATCCCAGCAAGTTTGCTGACTATACAGAGCTGGAAGGAGTGGCTGACACAATCAGGCTGTGCTGCCATTCAGCAACCCCTGGACAGAACAGAGAATTGGGTGTAGGGGAGCTTAGAAGGTCAATGAAGGCAAGTGCAGAATCCTGCACCTGAGGAGGAACCACTGTCAGTACAAGTCAAGAGTTGACCTACTGGAAAGTAGCTCTATGGAAAAGGACCTAGGAGTCCTGGTATGTAAGTGTCCTTGTGGCTAAGAAGGCAAATGGTATCCCAAACTGTGTTATGAAGACTGTGACCAGCAGGCTGAGGGAGCTTGTGCCTCCCATTTGTTCTGCCCTAGTGAGGCTACACCTGGAGTACTGTGTCCCATTCTGGGTTCCCCAGTTCAAACAGCCAAGAAATTACTGGAGAGAGTCCAGTGGAGGGCTGCATGATTTTTCCAATCCTTGCACAGCAGTAGGAAAAGTATTCTCTGTGCACAGTTCCTTCCTACCTCTGTCTCTCTAATGACTCTTCTGAGTTGATAGGGAAGCACCTTACACAAGTCAATCTGCTATTTTAAGCTCCTTTGGATTCTAGAGCATCAAATGACTGCAGGGATACTATAGATATCATTACTTCTGGTCCAATCATTCTAAGCTCAAAGGAGAATCTTAAGATGTCTGGATCAAGAGAAGAAAACAGTAAACTCACAACTCACTTTAGTGTAGTGATAAGAGGGAAATTTGTGAGAGAGGGATTTCTTAGGAATGGGGCATTCTTGCACACATGGGTGTGACAGGATAGGTGTGGAAAGAGAACACTGTGCTTGTCTGTCTTCTGCTTGACTAATATCAATGTCTGTCAGAGCTAAGCATTCACAGTACACAGTAGCCAGAGCAGGCCCTTTGGCAGGCTTGCCCAGAACGTGAACCTGAAAGTTTGGAATTAAGCTTAGAGTCCCAAAAGCACCCTGTGTGAGGAGGCTCAAAACACCACAGCTAGTCTGCACTTACGTAAAACTATTAATTAGTCTCGCAGCACAGCACAGAATGTAATTCAGTCCTGGTGATAGGTTAGTAGATTAATCACAATGCCCAGGTGGCCAAGAGAGACAATGGCATCCTGGCCTGCATCAGGAATGCTGTGGCCAGCAGGGGCAGGGAGGTCATTCTGCCCCTGTACTCTGCACTGGTTAGACCGCACCTTGAGTACTGTGTCCAGTTCTGGGCCCCCCAGTTTAGAAGGGACATTGAGATGCTTGAACGTGTCCAGAGAAGGGCAACGAGGCTGGTGAGAGGCCTCGAGCACAGCCCTACGAGGAGAGGCTGAGGGAGCTGGGGTTGTTTAGCCTGGAGAAGAGGAGGCTCAGGGGAGACCTTATTGCTGTCTACAACTACCTGAGGGGTGGTTGTAGCCAGGAGGAGGTTGCTCTCTTCTCTCAGGCAGCCAGCATCAGAACAAGAGGACACAGCCTCAAGCTACGCCAGGGGAAATTTAGGCTTGAGGTGAGGAGAAAGTTCTTCACTGAGAGAGTCATTGGCTACTGGAATGGGCTGCCCCGGGAGGTGGTGGAGTCGCCGTCCCTGGAGCTGTTCAAGGCAGGATTGGACGTGGCACTTGGTGCCATGGTCTAGCCTTGAGCTCTGTGGTAACGGGTTGGACTTGATGATCTATGAGGTCTGTTCCAACCTTGGTAATGCTGTGATACTGTGATACAATTTATAGCCTTGTAAAGGCAGACACAAAACCAAAAAGCATATAAAAAGAAAGGAAAAGAAAAAAGAAAACTAATCCAATAATCAAAGACTTTAGCTTCCAGTAATAATGAAATTTATTGATGTCATTTTTGAAAGAGCAACTGTTACTCCCTTTTTCTTGGTTTTACAATTGAACATAAAACTGGCTTTGACTGCTTTCACTTTAAAAAGAAATAAGAAAGGAAAAAAAAACCAAGCAATTTGCATATTTTTTTTAAAAAGAAAGTGACAAGTAGAATCATTGCTTATTTCCTTCTTCTTTGATTAAAAATTGTCATGGGGTTTTTCACGTTTAAAAAAATCTTAAACTGAAAATTTAGTAAACTCCAGTGCTAATCTTGGGCTAATAAGGTTTTCATGTAAGTGACACATGACCCTGGTCTGTATTTGAAAACATCTGAAAAATGGTTTTGACTTTCAAGAAAGTTCGTTATAGTCTTGAGAAGCCATAAAAACCTTTGTAGGGCATTTGAGAAGTGAAAAGCATTATTTTGGGCCATAAGCTTTTTCACATTCCATTTGACAGACATTTCAGTGACAAACCCCCAGTACTGTGTAGCCTGTATGTGCTACGTGAAAAAGATGTGCATGACTTCAAAAAGGGACTGTGTGCTATTACTTCCTAAAGCAAAGGTGTGGGCTCAGTAGATTGCTTGAAATAATTTTCATGACAGAGGACACCTATAAATTTTATTTTGGTGTTTCCCAATAATATGCTATTTGCTTCATTTTGGTTGAAAATCACTTACATCAATAATAAGAATAGTGAATTTGAATTCCCAGGGTTGTTTACTCCAATGGTAGAAATCCCCTGAATGCAATTATCTTGGATGAGGATTTTCATGTCCCTCACTCTGAGCCTTCCTAACACAATGTGTTTTGCCCTCAGTTGACAGAGAGGGACGCAGTTTCAGAGAATAGGGCTTCAGTATTTCCTGAAAGTGTGACAGCTTCGAAGTTTGTCCAATGAGACCCCAGAACCACCAGTCATTTTGGAAAAATGTTATTGCTCTTTCTCTGATCCATTGTCTTTTTCAGAGTGGCACAACTGTGCTTGCTGTGCACAGTTCCCAATAAACTGATTGATGTGGAAGGCAAGCCAGGAAAATCTCTGCTCCACCCCATTTTGCATATTCCATGGTCCAAAATGTTCAGTGACTTCCCAGATGGGGAATATATTTTTTTCCTTTCTACTCCTGTACACACTCCTCCTGCAATCTGCTTTATTACTGGGTAGCTCTTGTGCTATTACCTTCATTCCACAGCTTGCAACCCTTTACATAATCTCCTATCTACCACATCACTTCAGAAATTTCATCGATGAATTCCTGCCACGAAACGTTCCTGTAAACAGGAACAAAGTGAGCAAATGGATCCTTGCTACACACACATGTGCACACACACCTTGTTTTATCATCCAGATGAAATCTGCAAGCAGTCAAAATGTTTGTGTGCAACCTTGTACTGCAATGACATTTGTATTATGTTCTGCTCTAGTTGCAGTATTGTATAACCATCATCACTGCAGCTGACATCTTCATTCCTTCTTAGGTTACATGACCAACACTGAGATTAGCAACAGGTTTTAAAAGATGTCCATATAGTGGTAATTTATCACACACACACATTACACAAATAAATAAGTATCACATACATATATATCAACTTAATTGCTGCACGTGTAAGTCAAGGAACCTATACCCCATTCGATATTAAATCTGTTTCTCAACCAGGGGCCCCATTTTTCTCCTAAACATGCTACATTCCATGGGCTATTGGATTTATCCTCATCACCAGGGCACCTAAACACTTTCTTTGCTAAATCAAAAGCAAGAATGAGTTCCCCAGAAGAAATTACTGTAATTTTTGGTGTGAGGTGGGAATAGTTGCATAGTTTTAGAGTAAGACCCAAAGAAAATTATTTTTACAGGTTTTACTTATATTGTTTTATTTATATTGTTTTGATGTCAAGGGACAAAAGCATTGCAAGTATTATCTTTGGAGCAAAGAATGTTTCTACTGCAATATTCTTCTGGACAATTTATGTTACTCCTGCTTTACATCAGTGTAACTAAGAGCTGATGATAATTCTTGTGTTTTTTTTCTGGTAGTGGATTTGTGCCATCACCAAGAGTTGGGCTTCCCCCTGGAAGCGGATCCTCCTCTCTGTATTGGCCCACACAGAACCAGTAGCAGCACAAGTACCAGCTCTTGCTCCCAGGATGAAATTCCAGATTATATAGGGCTACCCTCAATTGCAAAGGAATTTTGTATGATTTAAGACCACTACAAATTCCAGGTCACGATCACAGTAAGTCTGAAGACTACACAGTCTTGCAGTCTGAAGCTGCATTAGACTTAACAGCCCTGCTTGTGTTTTGCTCTGTTAAAAGGACACCATTATACTAAATCCCTAGTAATTGCTAAACTGTTACACTTAAGCAAATTTCCATGAAAGATATACAAGTCCCCAGAGATGCTGTGACATGGCAGTGTTAAGTGCAGCATCCCTAGTTTTTTAGTAGGTGATTCTTTGCTACATAAATGTCCAGGGCTGCTGCATGCACAAAGGTAAGATGACCCTCCAGAGACATTAACAGGCTTTTTACCACCTCCATTCCTTATTCACAGGCAACTAGCATACTACCTCCCCACTCCAGCCTTGCTTCGCTTATTTGTGTTTATGGTGCACAAGACAGTAGATAAACAAAAAGGAGTTTCAGACACTTTCTGTTCTTAGCTAAACCTTTTAGTTACACATTAGGGAACAGAAGTGTGGTACAACCCTCTGTTTATTTGTGGTTCTTTTAAGTAATGTCCAGAGACATACATTTCATGGTTGTTTGAATGTTTATATAACAGTGGGAAGCTGTTAAACAGCAGTTTACCTTCACTTCTTTTTTTCCTTTCTTTTTTTTATTCATCATGTAAAGGATCTGATATTAACACTCATTCTACTGCACTATTTTAGTTATTACTCAACATTCCCAGGATTTCTTTTCCTCTAGAATTTATGTTCCTTATAATTAAGGATAAGAGCATTCATGTTAACAAATGTAAAACCTTTTTGGTAACTACATGCTTTAAAATACTCCCTGAATCTTTTTACAATTCATTGATGTTCAGCTGTCAGGAAAAAAAAAAAAAAAACAACAAAGAAATTAAAAATTTGAGATTAAAAACCTTCATTCTACACACTAGACCTATAAATGAGGCCAAAAGAGCTTCCAAAAAAGACATATTTCCTTTCTATTTCCTTGCATTCTATTCAGTAATACGTAATCCAATCTTTTAAATTAACTGGATGTGTTTTTTGAAATGTTCACTACGTTCTTGCACGTCTAAAGCTTTGTCTTGTTCAAACACCCTTAGGATCTCTCTAACATTACATTATATTCAGGATATAAAACTTTCTTTCTTTATGAATAAAATCCCTCATTTTTTCCTTTGTATGATTTTACCCTAATTCTCTTCCCTTAGAAGTCAGTGTCACTTTTGCTTTGCTGTGGGATCTGTTTCTTTTACTGCTTTATACAGATCCAGTTCCTTCCAGAAAGAACACTTCTTTCATGAAAAAGAAAAAAAAACCCAAAGATAATAAAAAGATTAATTAAATACATATTTTATTTACAAGCCATGTCTGAAAGTAGATTCAGTTTAGGCTATTGGATATGTTGATTTGCTTCAAGCCATCTTAAACCTTCGAGTTAAGAAACGTAAAACAATTTTAATGTAAATAACTTAGCACATAAATTTGACTAAAAAAAAAAAAAAAAGGTATAAAAAACTGCCAAAATTTTAAAGTAAAGTATGCATTTTCTTGGCTTCTTATATTAGGATGAAAGAAATCCCACTTTTTAATTATAATTTTAAGTGTTTGGAAAATAATTCTAAACTTCATCTCGAAAGACAAGCCAGCTTTGTTGTTTTTAAAATTATTTTTGTTCAGGGATTTTTTTGGGGGGGAAAGAACATAGATGGAATTCACAGTAAAATAAATTTAATATAATTCCTTCATTTTTTTTGGAAAGCTCACATGACACAGTCATATCCCATTAATTCACAGTGATTACTAGAAGGCCAACTGAAAACTACAGAATAATACAAGCTAGAGCCAAAAAATTTAAATGGTTCACTGCACAAGACCTCACTTATTTTAGTTTTTTATTTAAAAAGGAAAAAAAAAAAGACATATTGTCTTTCCCTTGTTAACTGTGTGCAATAACTCTAATTTAAGTGACCATATTTTACAAAAACAATTGCATTTTAGGGTTATGAATTCTCACGGTGTAACGTTATGCATTTATATTTTTTCTAGAAGACTTCTGGATGCAGATTCAGACTCTGCTACAAACACGTAAAATATTCTGCACTCCAAGGCAATGACTGAGATAAAATTTCGCTTCTAATGTTGCTGAAAGCTCTGGAGTTCTTGAAGACAAATTTGTCTTCCAATCATTAGTAGTATTTGTCAAGCTATTGCTTCAATTCTCAAACTCTTCCTAAAAGAAAACCTTGGTGAGTGACAGAACTGCAAATCCAATCAAACACCGTGAAAACTGTCAGTAATAAACTTTGCTATAGTGAAACTCTACTTACAGTGCAGCAAAATGACAATCACGGAGCACATTTATGCTTTGTGAATGTGCACACTACGTTTACAGAGCCACTTGAAACTGCTGACAGACAAGATTTGGGGGGAAGGAGGGGTGAGGAACAGCCACACTGAATGTCTTAATAGGTAGTAATAGTAATAATCAGGATTTCTGAGGGCAGTCACCAGTACACTTCTCAACAGAAATTAAGCTGAGGGGACCAACTGTAACTTTTGAACATTTAACCTGAGGTTAGCTTGTAGTTAAAAGACGCGTGGTGTGAAAGCTCTAATTCACAGTTAATAAATTCCCCCTCCTTAAATACATAGAAGAAGAAAAAAGAAGGGGGGGGGGGGGGGGGGGGGGGGGGGGAAGGCGCGAGATTAAAGAGATATAAACCCCTGTTTAGACCAACGAGTTGTTAAATTTCTCGAGCGAGGACAATTTTCTAAGTACAATCATTTCCTCCGACAAGGTGACTCAGTGTAAACACCGTCAGGGTCGTATTGTTTGTTCTTGCACTGCCAGATGGGGGATATAAACCATGCAGAAACAATTTCAGATTTCCACCCTGATTAGTTCATCTTGAATATTTTCACAGTGTGAATCTGGAAGTCAGAAGTTTACATAATGGTTATAAATTAGGAAGAAATCCTGCTGCCAAGAAAGTCACACTCAAGCAAACAAGCTGTCTCCTTCCTAACATGTTTTAGGTGTTGCTTATCAAACACATTCTCAGCTGTAGGTGGAAAAAAAGAGCTTCAACTCTTCATTGGTTTTTGGATTACTGTTTTCCCATCGTGGGCTGTTTAGTCAAGGCGGTGATTTACTCAGTTTGTGGCTCTCCACATTGGCCCCATCCATGCCCCTCGGGTCCTGCAGCCTGGCGCGGGGGAAGCTTGCGGCAGCCTACAGCTCCCTCCGCGGGGCACGGGAGAGCCCACAGGCCCTCGGAAACCTTCCAAGGGCTCTCTGGACTGCATTCTCGGCTAGAGAGAAACCTCACTCAGTCAAAAAGTCACCCTCTACAAACCAAGTCCTTCACACTGAAGAGCTTTGCTACTAGTCACATAACGGGTGACCACTACGTGATCCTGCACACTCAAAATTTCTCACGTCCCAGCGAGCAGCTATGGCACAGGACACTCATAATACTGCAGCTTCCAGAGCTTCTTCAGAGCACAGCTTTTGCTGGCTTTTACAGTCATTCCAAAACATAAGACTTAAAAAACAGTATTATCTCAGAAAATCTCAACAGGATGCCACTTTGTATTAGAACTGATGGTTGCCGTGGTTAAAAAGAAAATAAAAGTCACAGTGTAGCTGTAGAATAGATAACAAATCTAGTAAGGTTTATGTAAAGACAGCTTTTGAGGCACAGGCAGATGGAGTAGGCATAAGATAAAGTTTACACATTCTTTCCCATTGGCTTGGCTAAGTGATAAAGCCAGTGTTGCTTTTATTCAGCAATCATTTAGATTCAAAATTCTTCATGTGCCAGTTAAGTAACTGAAATTTCTGGTTATTGTAAGTATGGGGGTAAATGCTACCCTCTAATACATGCACAAGGTCAGCTTTCCTTTAGGATAATTTGGGTTAATGTACATACGTGTCAGGGCAGAGTTTAAAATTATCTCTGTAGAAGAGCGAACAACATTAGGTCACACAAGCCGGTTTCATTTAATACTAAGCATGTTTAAGAAGAAATGTCAGAGTTCAGTTCCGCTGGCTCATAATGTAAATCAGGAATCACTGAAGCCAGACACCTATCTTGATCTTATACCCAATTTGCACTAGGATTACTCCACTGAAATAAATCAGTTCTTTACCAGAAATCTGACGTATGAGTAGTTCATGAACTTTATGCCGTCAAGAAAAATCATACTATACAGGTGAGTAAATTCATTCATGTGATTTAACTACTTGCTACAACTACTTTTGGATGCTGCTTCTGAATGTTTGGGTTTTTTTAGCTGGAAATTACTTTTGTTTTTAAAGCAAACACCTCTTTCCTTTCCTCTGTCCTCTTTTCCTTCTTTTATTCTTTTTACTCTTTTGCCCCTATATTCCCTTTTCTTTCTCTTCTCTCTCCCTTATCCTTCCCTTCTCCTCCCTGACACATATGCAAAGACCACAGGAATCAAAAAAATTGTCAAACTCGTTTTTTGTTTTCAAAATTTTCTAACCAGTTGACAGGATTCAGCTTTTTTGTGAAAAGGTTTGGGGTTTGGTGGGGGTTTGTTTCGTTTGTTTGGGTCGGAGTTGTTTTGTTTTGTTTTGGTTTTTGTTCGTTTTGTTTTGGATTAGGTTTTCTGTCGGGTTTGGGCTTTTGGTTTTTTGTTGTTGTTGTTGGGTTTGGGCGTTTGGGGTTGTTTTTTGGGTTTGTGGTTTGTTTGGGTTTTGGTGGGGTTTTTTTTTGGGGGGGGGTATTGGTTTTGGTTTGGTTTTGGTGGTGGTAGATTTTTTTGTTGTTTGTTTGTTTTTTCCAGCGGTGGTGGAGTTGTTGGTTTATTTTTTTCATGAGAATATAAAGGCACGTTTCCCTGACATTTACCTGCAGAAGCAGACATTATTTTCAGGAAGCAAAAGAGCCCAGAAATGTAGTAGGCAGAATCCCACCCCTATTCATCTGTGCCACATTTGGCCGCATTTTGCCAGGTGGCAAGATCTACGTTAACATCTCCCTTTAATATTTACTCTGCAAAATTATCTCCCATGCAAAATGACTAAAAATACTAAACCAATAGGGAGCATATGCTTATATTTTCAGATGGGTTTCCCATGTTTACGGTCGGTACGTTGCTGATTTGTTTCGTTGGTGTTTTTTTTTTAATCTTCTGCCCATCTGGGGACAACAGGAGATGCCCCACGATGTGTTTCCCCGCCTAAGAGCAGAGCGGAGCGTTTGCGAGGGACTGAGCGGTTGCGTAAGCTCGGAGGGACTCTGGCGCAAGCCTGCTGCTCGGCTGCAGGGTTCGGGCTCCTCCATAGCCGAACTCTCGAAGTGGCAGCCTTTGGGGCTGGGAAAAGCTTGCTCCTTCGAGCTGGCGGTGGTGACCGAAACGTGTAATCCCCGAGCGGCCTGCGGCCGAGCGTGCTGCGGGTCCTGGTCAGGAGGTCTCGCAGGGGCTCGGCTGCGGCGGACGGCCCCGCCTCTCCTTCCCCTGCGCTTGCTTCTGCTTCTGCTCCTCTCTCTCCTCCCTGCTCCTTCCCCTTCACCGCCTGTTAAATGGCGCCTCCTGCCTACCGGCAACCGAAAAGTGCCTTTGAGAGCCTTGCCGCCGAGCTTTTCCGCGGTACTCCGTGGCCCCTTTGACGTTACCTCGCCTTTTTTCCCCACCGCGTTGCTGAGCTCCTGAGACGCCTGAGTGGGCAATGTCCTCGCACCATGGAAGGTGACAGTCAGGTGGCCGGGATGCTTTACGGCTGGGGCCCACATCTTGCTTGTGGCCCAGGATAGCCTAAGGTCTCCCTGCCCTACAAGTGTGTCACCTAAGATCTACCTGAGCCATTCAGGCCACGGGTGAGGACGGACAGGCACTGTCAGGACACAGCCGAACTCACTCTTCAGCAGACTTAATGCATAGGAAGGGCACTTCCCCACTTGGATAGATTAGGAACACTGCTGACGTCCAAAGTCTAACTGAGCTGCAAGGTACACTGAACCCTATTTGCAGGCCCACTTTATAACATGTCATATGCCATGGCCTTACCTCCTCTTGTGTTATCAACTTTTTCTGCTTCCTGCACAGCAACCAAGGAAAAACCCAGACACTCTTAACAGTATTCACCACCTAGGTCACTGTCCATAGCTAACACTTGGTGAGTTTTGAGCCACAGCAATATTTATTTTTGTTTTTATGGTGCATGGAGATGTCCTCACATTGGAGCAAAAGAGCATTCTGCATAGATCTTGACTGCAGAAGTAGAAAGGCAAACACAGGCAGTGTTGATGTTGTTCATCTTACTCTGTTGCACATATGTTAGGATGTTAGGAGGAAGGTCTTCACAGAGAGAGGGATTTGGCATTGGAGTGGGCTGCCCAGGGAGGTGGTGGAGTCACTGTCCCTGGGGGTGTTCAAGAAAAGACTGGATGAGGCACTTAGTGCCACGGTCTAGTTGACTGGATGGGGCTGGGTGCTAGGTTGGACTGGATGATCTTGGAGGTCTCTTCCAGCCTGGTTGATTCTATGATTCTATGTTCAGTACTGTACAAATTAAATGAGTTTAGAACAAGGAGATTTACAGAAGACAATTAGTAGCCAGACTTCCTTAGAAAATATATTAGTACAAGTTATTTGTTTTAATATGTGTAAGGAAATCTACTTTTATCTACAACTACCATGGCCTCAGTTTTTTTTCACTGCGTATCAGTGTGGCTTGACCAAAACTCAGGCCAAATATGACAGACAACAATAAGCCTCCATACTTTGACCTGCTGTAGTTAACTGTGGAAATGTCTGATTTTCACATTGTCGGATGTTTTCTTTGTCAACTGTAGGTCTGATGTACCTAGTAAGCATTGTATGAAATATAAATATTTCAAAGATAATTAGGAGTTCTGCAGAGGATTTTAAACATAAGGCACAGGTTGCACACCCAGATTTCCTCACATCATTTCTCACGTATATAGCAATACATTCAAGTGGATATGGAAATCTACTTCAGTAATACTGAAAAGGATATATTTTAGTGCTCTCATCTATATGTACTCCCTCTGAGCTTTCTATCCATAATATATAGAGTGCACCACCTGGACATTTTAGCTATGAAGAAGATGACAGTACGTCAGCCTTTTCAAAACATCTCTGAACCATGTCAAGAAACAGTCCTGGTCCTGCTCAGGTATGTTTTCCAGTCCTGTGGATGATATCTAGCTGGTCTGTGAATGCTGATGAAATCAAAATGTGTAGCATACACCATAATTTCAGGCATTTGGAGCAGCATATAAAACAACTGTTCTCAGAAGATCTTCAAGACTCACACTCTGCAAAGCACTGCCTTTCTCTTATAAACATAACTAGCTCAGGGAAGAATGTATAAACTCTCCCTTCACACACCTTTGCCCTTCTCTCCTTAGCAAAGGCAGAATCTCAGCTTAATGCAGTTATATCTTTTGTGACTACACATCTGCAGCCTTTCACGAGACAGTTGTTCTCTCTCTCTTTTTTTAGGATCTTCTTTTAGGTCCTTAAAAAAAAACACAGACCATGGGCTAAATCTTACCTAAATAGAGGCTTTCCTATCAAGGTGGAAAAAGATACTCACCATATTCCTAACAGTGATATCTCTTTAAAACACCTCTCATGCTAGGAACATCGAGCTTCTGCCTTGATGTTTCTAAGTCACCACAGCATGTACCCAGCATGTGTCAGATCCTATTTCTTGATTCCCTGGGGGCTACCTGTCAGCATTGTCCAGGTGTGCAGTCAACTTGTGCACAGGTATATGTGTTCCAGATAACATTTATCTCTTCTCTCTTCTCTTTTGTTCTCTTCCTTTCTCTTCCTTTCTCCTCTCTTCTCTTTGCTTCTTTTTGCTTCCCTTCGAAAAAGGATTGGAATCCAGGAGGAACATTGCTGAAACTCACAAAACCACCATAACTACGAATGCATTCATAAGTGTATTTCACTGGGACAGACAGTGCCCTTCCAGGTGTCTCAAAGCTATTTATGAGGTATGAGCTAACTGGGCTCTCCAAAAATTAGAGGTAGCTACTGATGAGCAAACCTCATTATAGGGGAAAATACTGTGAAAATACCCGTCACCACTGCCTTCTGATTCTTTGTCAGAATGGCTGGAAAAAATATCTTCTTCATTTTTCTAAATAAAATAAAATCTTACTCAAAGCAAAACAACAAAGCAAAAACCCCACAAGTCTTAAGCTGAAACTGAAGGACATTTTTTGTCCCTCATGCACACAAAAAAATGTTAATCATTATAAAAAAGGTATGTTTTTCACATTGACTGGGCAACATTACAACACATAAGGAAATCTTTCCTGAAAGTCAGAAACAGCTGTAACTACAATGCTTATAGTGCATTGCAATGCCCAAGCTTAATTGGAAAGCTTACTGTACAAGGCATTAAAAACAGAATCCTAACAGACTTCCTTAATCAGTGATGTCTATTCCAATTGTTTTCATCAAAGACAAAGTGGGCAGCTCTCTACCTGACAGGAGTTTGTGCTCAGATTTGTAGCTGATAAGCCACAAGATTTGCCATAATGCACCAGAGAAGTAGGCTTTGGTCCAATCAGACATTAAGTGTTGGCTGTCAGGAGGAAGGGAGGCTGCCCCGAAAGACATCAGTTCTGCGGTTGCAGCTGGGGTTGAGGGGTGCAGGTAACTTGAGCTTCTTTAACATCTCCATCTCTGTAATTGCTTGTGGGGGTGATTTGAGAGCATCAAGGTCTGCTCAAAGTGAGCACTCCTCACCAACACTCCCCAACCATCACAAGTGGAAGATTCAAAAGGAACCACACAGAGCCACAGCTTCTTAGGGGACACAGCCTCAAGTTGTGCTGGGGGAGGTATAGGCTGGCTATTCTATTCTATTCTATTCTATTCTATTCTATTCTATTCTATTCTATTCTATTCTATTCTATTCTATTCTTCCTGTCAACAATTAAAATCTGCTTGAAAAAATATGAAACAACTTGAACTCTTAGCTATGTCATAGCTGTTCCTCACACATGAATTATGAGGTGAGCCCTTATTTAGACACACATTTTTTGATATCACACTTCCCACACTGTAACATAGACTCCTATTTATATTTATTCAATGTAGGCTGACTGGCAGCACATGATACAATGCAGATTTTCATGAATATGTTGAATGCACATGTATTTGGTATGGTAGAGGGAAGAGAGCCCATGGGTCAGTCAGGCACATGAACAATTAAGAAATAGAAATAATTAATAGCCTTGATACAATTCTTGTCCTCTTGCAGTGTGCTGAAAAATGGGTTGGCTAAATCACGTGAACCCTGTAGCTGCTTACATGTGTAGATGCTGCAAATGGAAACTGAATCACTAGCTACTGGCATTCTTCAGAGCTTCATCAGTAGCTCCTTGAACTTCCCCATGTCTGTCCTCAAAATGTTGTCTATGCTTCATGCCCATGAGACGTCAGGGAGGGAGAAAAATCACAGAAGATGAAGTAGTGGCCGGAGAAAATTGTTGCAAGTAGAGACTAAAGCAGAGGCTCCCAGAGTCAGCTCTCAGATCCACATCAGCATAGTTCAGAATGGTGCAAAGTAATGGCATCTATCAGGCTCTGAGCAGCCACCTATGGTTTGGAGGTTTGCATCAGAGCTGGCTGCCCTACATGTCCTCCCTGTTCAGTGAGTGCAAGGAGGTACTTTTAAGGTACCATGTGGCTCATTTGAAAAGTAAACATAAAAATGAATTGGATTGTTCCCATCTTAACTTCACCTATTTTATCTCTGTGGCTATCAAGGTGATACAGAATTACTACCTTAGATCTAGGTGTCTAAATTGTAGATAGAAAATTAAGAGAGATTAGTTTGACCCAAAATAGGAAATACAGGCTAGGAAATTATCTTGGTTGGTTGGTTGGTTTGGGTTGGGTTTTTTTTTTTATGAAGTCCTAATGACACCACTTTCTATTTGAGTTTTGCAAAACCACAGACATTCAAAAATGCAGATAGAATACACCACGGTGGGGTGATGTGTTGTCAGAAAGAAAAAGGGTTCCAGTTTTGATGTAGAAAAGCCATTTTGAGAAATTTCTGGACTGTTAGGAAGTTTCACAGAATGGAAGGGAAGAAAATAACCCACAAATATAGAAGTAAACTGATTCACAAATAACCCTAACTAGAAGGCTCTTAGCTGCTCAACAATACAGCTTAGATCATGGACTATCATTTATTGGTAGAATTTCTAGACTACAATGGTAGCACAAGAATTAGCTCCAGGTAAGCACCAGTTGTGCTGTTTCTCAGGTTAATCCTTCCCATGGTGGGGGCGTCAGAGGAGCGGCAGCCATCAGAAGGTGGCACTGTTAGAGCTCCTGCTGAAGGATGGCAGCAGACCTTGGTGAGGAGCTGTGGTAATCAATAGAACGATCAATTTCAGTCGGCATATTAATCATATTTCACATATGGAAGGAAGGAAGAGAGGAAGAGAAAGGAAGGAAACGAAAGAGAGAAATAGAGAGAGAGAAAGGAAGAGAGAGGGGAAGAGAGAAAGAAAGAGAAAGAGAGAAAGAAAGAAAGAAAGAAAGAGAAAGAAAGAGGGCAAGAGAGAAAGGAAGAGAAAGAGAGAGAGAGAGAGAAAGAAAATATTAAACAGTTAGATTCTTTCAAACTAAAGCTTTCTCTTAAATTTTCTGAAGTTCAAAGCGTTTGAACCCATTTCTGCATTTTCAAGTACAACTGTGTAAAGAAACGGAGTATTTCTGTGGAGGCGAAAGTGTTTTTTTGAGACATTTTGAATCACCTCAGTAGTATGCATTTTATTGTTTATTTATACGAAGTTGGCCACACAACAATCAGGTACAGTATCCAGATGCTCCCATCTGCATTTCTGGACTTCTGCTCCAGTTCTTATGTCACCTGCTGAAAGAAAACATTCAGACTGTCTGAGGCTTGAGCAGGCACTTCTTTGAAGCAGTTACCAGTGCAGCTTCTGACTCCAGTCCTCTGCCAGCACACATTCAACCAGCCTGCAGACATCAGTAGCTGGCTTTCCCCCACTCTGAGGCTTCAAATTAAATTGCTGTTGAGACTCCATGACATAAATTAAGAACAGAAAAAACAGTTTTAAGCTTATGGCTCTGAAGAAATCACCAAACGAGTTCTATCTTGGCAGCCTGCTGCTCACAACTCAGAAAATACGACAGCAAAGCAAATCACATGTCCAGTGTATGTTTTATAACCCTGTGCAGACTAAGCCATCTTGTAGGCACATGCTTGACTATTTTTAGTGGCTGTGCTCCTGCAAATATGGCAAAGTCCTTTAGCATTGGTGAGTCACTAGGGGCTACTTGAAAAGTAGCAAAAGATTTCAGTTGCTGGAATTCTGACTGAAAATAATAATACCTGGATTTCAGATTTGCTGCACAGATTTGCCAAAGTGCAAATGAAGTCAGCTCTGGCAATGTGATGATTCACTGATTACTGCCTCCAGCCATGAGAGCACAGGATCTGCCTGTGTTTTATTTTCATCACCATTGCTACAGCATCATTTTAAAGGTACACAATTGCTTGTGGGCATGTCAGTTTTCCAGCGTGTCCATCTGGGAATCAAACATTTCTTCTTCTGTTCCAAGCAGGCGCTGTGACATATCCAGAGGACCTATAACTGACACGGCCCATTAGTCACAGAAACATCCCACTAAAATTAGCGGCAGCTTTTCATCTTTATGGGCCTCATGCCTTGGTCCATATGTAGAACATACAGAACGGATTTTTCTTTTCTTGGCGTGTAACCCCGTCTTTCCGGTACTTTGGTTCCAGACCTTCATGAGCAATGCAGGTGGTTTTTGTTGCTCCACAGCTCATATTCTTGACAGTTACTGCATCTACACAATACTTCTGGATTCGGCCAGGCTGAAACATTCTCACAAACAGTTACTTAAGATTACCAACATTAGCACATAAATATAATAGTAATTAATAACACTTTGACTTCTCGAAGATCCCTTGTGCTGCTCTGTTGGCTCTGTTTCAACAGCATCAGAAAAGTCAGCAGCAAGGACTCCCCCACCTTCATCTTTCTTTTTAAATGGTACCTGGTTTGTTTTTGAGATGTGCAGCAGAGGTACAGGGATAAGCTACTGTGATTTTCACTTTCAGAGCCCAAGGTTTTTATGACTCAGTCACATTTGGGACTGTATCTATTGATTCATCTGTTGTGTCCCAGCTGGAGATAGTTCAGATCTGATTTTCAGAGGTGTTGGGCAATTATCAGCTTCCATGTGAGTCAAAGGGATCAGTGACTGTGCAGTCCTGTGCTGGATGTAGTTTCTGGTTTATTGAAGACAGCATGGACGAAAAGCCATTTCACCAGTATTTGCCTCATCTTCTGGGTCTAAATTTAGAGCAAATAGGCACTTGAATTAATTTTGTGTCATGTATGGCCATTATAAAGTGACTAAAAGATCCAGATAGATATTTTACATCATTAATATATATCAGAAAGAAAATCTGAGACTTCCCAATCCTACCATCTTACTTAAGTTTCTTCCTTGCTGCCTCTACATACAGCTTCTTCAGGGAATAGTTACTTCAAAATAGGGTCAGGTTGTTAGTGAGAGTGTTCTGACAGTCCTGATCCTAACCTGATGTCTTTTCTCACTGCAGGGGAAGTGGACTAGATAACCTTTAAAGCACCCTTCTGATCCAAACCATTCTAATGATTCTATGACACTATTTCTTTACCTGGCACACAGAATTTCACTTTACCTGTTCAGAAGAGACAAGCATGTGCTAGGTTGCCTTATTTGAAGTTCTTCAGGTTTATGTCACCCATTTTATAAAACAAACAAAAAAAAAGGAACAAACAAAATAAAGTAAGTGAACTTCTTGGATAAAACTCAGAAGAATGCCTGGAGCTGACTAATAATAGCACAGGTAGCACTTTTGTACCATACTGTGGAATGAATTAGAATGCAGACAATGGTTGTTCCAATCCAGAAATAGAAAAGGTGATTCATTTTAGCTTGGAACGAACCAGTATTGTGTCGTGGTGTTTCTAATAAAAGTCTTTAGGGCTTTTCTCTCTGCAGGCTTCATTGCAATGATCAGCAGCGCTTCTGTTAGCTCATTATCAGCATTGCTGGTAGCACAGGAGGGGCAATTGGTTGCACATTCTGATTATTGTTGTCATTGTAACATTTTATATTAAGACTCCTTTAACAAAAGATTTACAAGCCGCACTGGAGACAGTCCGTCAGTAGAAGATGTTATAGAATAGTACTGCTACTGTAGTTGCTAACTATCCTTTAACTTTGTAACTGGGACTGGGGTATTCAGACACATACGTTTGAAGAACATGAGGGATCATTTTGATGATTTAGTCTGACTTCCCACAGATTGTAGGTCACGGAATCTTGCCAGAGGAGCCCTGCAGTGAGCCAGCAGTTTCTGGAGGAGCTACTGCATCTTTCCTAGAAAACCGTCGCTTTTGAAACTGAAGTTCTCCATGATCCTTAATCGCTCAGGTTTGTAGAAGACAGTACTCATGTCGTTATAGATGTCAATTATTGGATAGCTTGCTATGGTAAAGATCTTCCTACTATTGCAACATTTCTCCTTCTCTCTCACTCTCTTTCTTTCACCTCATTTACATTCTATATAAGGTAAAAATCATTACTTAATACTTAGGTTTTGGTAGGATCTGAGCTCCTTCCAAGCTAAGGATCAGTTCAGTCGTGCTGATGTTATATGAGCAAATGCTAACCTATCCTTCCAAAAATTACATAAGCAACACCTAGCAGATGGATAAAAAGTGTAATGGCTCGGAGGCTAGCCACAGAGAATGGAGGTAAGAAGTAATGGGATACATGCAGCTCTTAGCCATTTACATGCCACGTCTCCTCTGAGCTGCACCTGCAGGGGTATGTGCCTCTGGCGAGCTCTCTGGAAAGGATCTCTCTCTCTCTCTCTCTCAAAAGGAGATGATGGCCAGGCTGTCTTACTGGTAATTTGAGATAGTGAACTTAAAATAAAACTAAGCTAAAATAACGAAAAATAAAGACAAATTCTCCCCATACCATCTTACGGCATGTGTAAAATCACTGTACCTTAATGATGTAGGAGATAAGAAGTGTGAGCTCTTCCATACCACTGCTCTTCCTGTACTCATGAGCTTTGCATCATAATCCCCATTTCTTAAGAAACCACTTTGCCTTCCTTGCTTTCTCCTAATCTTCCCTTGAGAAAGCTGCCTCTACTGAGCTTTTGAGGGTGCACACAGTGACCTGGCAAAGAAAACCCAGGGTCCTCTTCAGGTTCTCTCACAAAAGAACTTGGATCTCTGCTTGTTTTTCTTGAATTAATGCAACACATTCTGCTTGATTTTTGCCAGGGTGTTTAGAAACAATAAAGCTGGGAACTGAAGAGTGCTGGCAGGCTGGGTCAAGGCAGTGTGCTTACTGCTATGCTGTTCTTCCACCAGCTGGTTCTGCTTCCCTGTAATTTGTTCAGGATTTGTGTCAGGACCTGTAAGTTCACCTTCAGCAAAATATTTATTAATTTCTTTCCCCTCTCTCTCTCTGTGAGAAAAATGTTCCCCCTCTCTCTTTTTAATTTGCCATTGAATTGGAAACAAATTGGTACTATGTTGGCAGGGAAGATCTGCTTTCTTCCCAGACACATTTCCTAGTATTAACTAATTCTTTTCATCATGAAAATGGCAGAAGGGCAGAGGTGAAATCACATATATTCGGGTAGCCTCTTTAATAGAACCAGATCTAAAAGGAAGTGAAGATTCATCCTCTAGAGTTATATATATGGCCTATTCCCACTGACAGTAGTACAGTCCAGGAATTCCTAAGACTGGTGACTACTCAGAGTATTTAAAATGTAAACCACCATTGACAGGTTGTTTAAAAAAAATCTTCATCACAGAATCACAGAATGTCAGAGGTTGGAAGGGACCTCAAAAGATCATCTAATCCAACCCCCCCTGCCAGAGCATGATCACCTATACCAGATCACACAGGAACGCATCCAGGTGGGTCTTGAGTATCTCCAGAAAGGGAGACTCCACAACCCCTCTGGGCAGCCTGTTCCAGTGCCCTTAATTGAAGGATATTGTTTGGTCTGCTTACTAACAACTATGTATAGCTGTCTAGTTCCTTGCCTCTTACAAATATTAGACTATTTACACATTAGATTTGATTTTTCCTGTCTCTAGGTCGTCTGGAGGTTCTTAAAGACTCGCCTGATGTAGGGAAGCTGGGGTATAAAGCTATCTAGTGATGAAAATCACAAAGCTTGTGATTAAAATAAGAATTATTTTCACACATTGAAAAAAATAAAATAACAGAGCTCATATTTATCACTTTGACACATTTGGAGAGTAACCCTAGTGAAATCAAATGTGAAATTGAAATTATTTAAAAAGAAAAACCTTAGGAGATAAAGCATTTTAAGTCAGGCAGTGAGTTTCAATTTATCAGAACTGAAATACCTTTTCTTTCATTTTCATTTTGGCAAAAATAACAAAAAAAAAAAAGTCATTTTGAGTTGACCTGACACATTTTTTTTTCTAATTATAGCCTGAAAGTGGGAAGGTTATTTACTTAGACAGCACTACTTCTAAATTTAAATGTTGTCCCATTTCCATCAGGCTATCCTTCCTGCCGTAAATGAGCTTTTTATCCTTATATATATATATACGTTTGTAACAACTGATGAGAGAAATATTGAGTAATCAAAAAAATCTTAGTCAAATGTTCAAAATGCCTTTAACTCTTTGACCTTCCTTTCTTGGAAGGAGATCCTATGTGTGTGTAACTTATTCATCATTTCAGTTTATAATGAGATCTTTCTGTTGTTGATGGTGGCCATTTACTGTTGTTTTAAAAATGAAACTTTCCATGTTAATTTATTCCATCTCTTGCTTTGTGAGACATGATTTACAGTGATGTGCCTGGCTCTAAGTGAGTGCAGGTCAGCTTATGGTAGGAAGAATTGTTGGGAAAAACACAATGAATTGTCCCAAAAATAAACAAACTTTACTTTTTTAGTTTGGGTGCTGCCAATGACTGTGTGATATTGAATATATAGGAGTGAGATGTTTACTGAATCATACAGTCATAGAATCATCAAGCTTGGAAGAGACCTCCAAGATCATCCAGTCCAACCTAGCACTCAGCCCTAGCCAATTAACTAGACCATGGCACTAAGTGCCCCATCCAGGCTTTTCTTGAACACCCCCAGGGACGGTGACTCCACCACCTCCCTGGGCAGCCCATTCCAATGCCAATCACTCTCTCTGTGAAGAACTTCCTCCTAACATCCAGCTTATACCTCCCCCAGTATGTTTTGGTCATGTTGAATAAATCACTTCTGCTCTTTTGGTTCCCAGACAAGTAAACAGTCTTTTTCTGATTCATCTTCTAAAAAGATACTACTTTGGAGAAGCTATTTGTGAGCCTGAGGACATTGAGCATGCTATTCATTTTAATTCCTCCCCCATTTTTCTACTTCTAACACCTTTTCTGGCATAAGCATGTGCAGCATAAGCCTTGTGTTATGTGTTATAGGGTACAAAATCTAAACTGCTAAACACGCTAGTGCTCTTTAGGTAACACCTACAATCATAATGAAGTGTTTCTTGGCACACTGTATGCTATAGCTTAAATCACTTTTATATTGAGCTTCACAAGCATTAGGTCTTTTCCCAGTCTCATATCTACATTACCGCCTGAGAAAGGAGAGCCAGGCCATGGTAGACAGTCCTTTCCTGAGGCAGTGGGGCTGGGTAAGGTGGTTGCCACCATCAGCCTCAGCAGTTTGTGGTGTTGGACTGAACTGCCTGCACAGGTATTACCCAGCGGTGGTACAAGACGATCAGCTTTGCTGGTGAAGCTACAGAGGTGGAAGCCTCCTGGCCAGAGCCAAAGAAGGAAATATGAGAAGCACCTGATGGCTGAAATGTCTTTTACCAGCACAACAGTCTCCAGGAAAAAGGGATTTGCAAGAAGGGGGAAAGAAAAAAAAGGGATTTGTCAAAAATATAGTACTAAACCACCAAATTGGCACCATATTTAGGTGTGTGCCCTGCTCTGAGTGTGTAAGCTGCTCCTTAAATGTCAGTGGGATTTCTCACATTGTTAAAATTGCTATGAGCTCCACAGGCTAATTCGCAAGAGTTGCATTTTTTTTTAGGGCAGAGAATGCTTAGACAGATGTGATAGAATAAAAGAGAAGAAAGTTGTGGGGGGGAAAGTCATAGCACAGGAAATAAAATCATACAAATGCTGATAATTAACCAAGAATTCAATAATTCTGACAGAAATCTGGGGAAAATAATGTGATTGGATGTAATGCAAGTCTGAAATGTATTGGAAACACTCTAAGTTTCTAAAATATGTTAAAAACACCTTGGTTGGGAAGATAATAATATTTTTCCTTGATAATGTTGAAATTAAATGTGACAGATGTGTATTTTAATTGGACATGGTGTACTTTCTTTTTTGAACTCTTTACATTTGCTGAATGATTAATATTTTCCTAAACAGCTTGACTGTCTGATAGCCCTGACCACCAACAGGCCAAAGCTCCTATTCAAACAAGATAACATGGAATCTTGTCTTGATTTTTAAATTAACAAATTAAAAGTTATTTTCCATGAGAGAAAGACAGAGAGAGATCTAAACCTGTCATTCGAGACAGTATGAGAACAGTAGATATTATATATTCACAGAATCATAGAATCAGCCAGGTTGGAAGAGACCTCCAAGATCATCCAGTCCAAAACAGCACCCGGCCCTCTCCAGTCGACTAGATCCATGACACTTCCTCCTAACATCCAGCCTATACCTCCCCTGGCACAACTTGAGACTATGTCCCCTTGTTCTGCTGCTGGTTGCCTGGGAGAAGAGACCAACCCTCACCTGTCTACAACCAGGTAGATGTATGATGTCATGTTTATCAATAATTAATTATATTTGCCATTTTATTACTATTATTATTGATTTGTCAATGTGAGAGGCGTCTTTCTGCAGCTCTTCACAGATAGTATTAATTTTGTTGCTCTGAATAATTCAGTAATGATGGAAAATATTATTTAATTAGTGCAGCTCCAGAAGATAATAGTCTCTGCCTCCTCAACCTCATGTAACTGATTTAAAACAACTGGACTTTAGTATCATGATTGCACTGCCAACAGCAGCATGCTAGGTAGAGCTAGAGGTTAATAAAGCTCACAGTCCCCTGTGCTGAAGACATGAAGCAAGTCTACAAGGTTTTTCAAGAATGTAGTTAAAGAAAGGGAATATCCAATTGGAAAAGAAAAAATGATTATGTATAATGCGGTGTATAGAAAATAACAATTATTTAATTGCTTTTAAACAGCATTGAATATTGGTATTAAGTTAAAGGGGGAAACAACCTATGGTTAGAAGGAAAGATATTAATTTAATTAAAATGGTTTTTGAGGTACTGTGATTTAAGCAGGAGTATGTACAAATGTTTGGTTGCTCCATTGATTTGAGTGGCTTCCATTAATTTCTCATGGAAATGGTCTGAAGTCACTGCTGTAAGCTGCAGTAAGAACCACTGCATCCAGGCAAGCCCTTTATCCACAGCTCACATGGATAACAGCTGACCTTGCATACCTGGGATATTTGTATATGCCATCTGAAAGAAAGGAAAAACCAGGACTACAGGTGAGATAAGTTACACAGGATTATTAGATTCAATCAGTTTATACTGCAGATGCTACATTTCAGGGTAAAAAAGGCCTTTAAAATTTAGATTTAGGAAAGCTTTCTCCTTGGTAAAAAGAACAGAGATTTATTTATGGAATAGTCTCCAACATTGTATTGTGTACACTTATTTGGAATCCTTAACTTCATAATAACTAAAATAGTAAGAGTCTAAGTAGTAAGAGTCTAAGAGTAAGAGTCTCAGAGAAAAATCCAGCACGGGCCAAAAGATACAGTAGATAGAATAGTTTTTTTTCCTGTTATTTCTATCTGCTGTGACTATGAGTAAAACACAGAATATATCCTTCATTTACTGAACTTAAAAATATCTCTATCTTTCCTTTTTTTAAGGACTACTTCTAAAATGAACCTTCCTCATTCTGTCCATCTTCCGATTTACACTCATCTAAACCAGAGACGTTCTCAGACAGTTTGGCACAGATAACCAAATATTATTTAGTTATTTACTATCACTCTGGCTTCAGTTTCTTCCTTCAAATGTTTTGGATTTTTTTCCTGAAAAATAATCATTTCACACCTTATCCATTATACACACATAGCTCTTATGTAAGCTCCAGTAAGGACACATATTTCTTCACAAAGCTTTCAGAAAGCTCCAGCTGAAGAATCTTGTAACTGAAGTAATTTTTATTACCTTAACACTCTCTTCCTCAAGCTGTATCTCTCCAAAGAAAACCCTAAGGCCATTCTAACAAAGCAGAGGATGCTGACCCTTTAGAAATCACCTCTGATCTTGCTGCAGATCTTCCATGTTTCACATGGATACAGCTTCCCTCCCAATCTATTTTGGATTTTTTTACAATCCCCATGTTAGCCAGAAAGTCTCTGAAGCTTGGCTTCTACCAGAAGAGTTTTATACCTTATACCTTTGACAGGAACTGCTGGCATTCGCCTGCAGGAAGCTGACATGTGATTTAGGAGGGGATAAAACATGTACATGTTTGTTACTTGAATTTTACAGCTCTGCAGGGAACAAAAATCTTTTTTTCACAAAGGATTTAAAACCTTGGCTTTACTTTCCCACTTGAAAATTTCAAAAATTCTCTGAAGGGAAATTGCTAGATGAAATTAATTTGGGGTCAATTGAAAGGTTTCAGTTTGGCCAAAACCAAAATCCTTTTAATTTTGACTTTCATATTTATTTTTTTTTTTTATGTTACATTATGGCTTATTGAGCAGCATAAAATATGAGATGCTGGTCCTAATGCTTTAAAGAAAGTCTTGAACATATGGCCCAAATGTAACTGATACATTGATGTCTAGCTGAGTTTATGGAAACCCTAAGACAATAACTGTGGGAGATGTGAAATGAGCTATTCATCCTGATTTGTATCCAGGAGTGGTATTTAATAACATTTAAAATAGCTCATCAAAGAACAAAAGAAAAAGAATAGGAGAAAAGTGTATGATAGAGGAAGGACCAGATATTGTAAGAGACAGCTTCATTTGGTGCCATGAACACACTATATTTGCTAAAAATACATTTCTACATAATTATATGTGTCCTTCTATCCTTAAACTCATATTCTTTCCAAGTCAAGACAAATCAAGAGTTGCTGCCTACAACTACCAGAAGGGAGGCTGTAGCCAAGTGGGGGTTGGTGTCTTCTCCCAGGCAACCAGCAACAGAACAAGTCTCAAGTTGTGCCGAGGGAGGATGGATGTTAGGAGGAAGTTCTTCCCCGAGAGAGTGATTGGCATTGGGATGGGCTGCCCAGGGAGGTGGTGGAGTCGCTGTCCCTGGAGGTGTTGAAGAAAAGCCTGGATGAGGCACTTAGTGCCATGGTCTAGCTGACTGCATAGGGTTGGGTGCTAGGTTGGACAGGATGATCTTGAAAGACTCTTCCAACCTGTATGATTGTATGATTCTATGATATATCAAACCTTCAGCAACCAGGAAGTTTTGGTAAGGAGAAGTAGAGTGCCAGGAGCTGAATTATTTTAAATCACCCAAACCAGCACTGGTTTTATGTGCAGTCATACTTAACCACCGCTACTTCCCCAAGCATGAAGGAAAGTAATCAGGAACAGTATCACACAGTATCACAGTATCACCAAGGTTGGAAGAGACCTCACAGATCATCAAGTCCAACCCTTTACCACAGAGCTCAAGGCTAGACCATGGCACCAAGTGCCACGTCCAACCTTGTCTTGAACAGCTCCAGGGACGGCGACTCCACCACCTCCCCGGGCAGCCCATTCCAGTAGCCAATGACTCTCTCAGTGAAGAATTTTCTCCTCACCTCGAGCCTAAACTTCCCCCGGCGCAGCCTGAGGCTGTGCCCTCTCGTGAATCACATGCCACCAGCTCAAATGCTTTTGATGAACAAAAGTGTGCAGATAGTGTATAATACATTATGACTTTTGTAAAAACTGTTAACACCACCCTGTCTAGTATTTTCATATGTAGTCTGAGTAAATCTGGGCTAGACAAACTGTCTTCAAGATGGGTTGAGAACTGTCCAAAGCACCTCATTCTAATTAGTGGCTCAACATCAAATTGGCAACCAGCAATGAGCAAAACAGTCTAGGGGTCAACATTAGAACTAGCATTGTTTGGTATCTTTATTGATGACCTGGGCAGTGAGATAGAATCCACCCTTGTCAAATGTGTGGACAATTCTTAATTAAACAGGGAAGAAAGAGTTTGATACATTCTACAACAGTAGAGTTACACACCAAGGAGACCCTAAGAAACTTGAGGACTAGGCTAATTTCAGCAAATTTCAGCAACGATAAATAAAAGAGTTCGTATCTGGAGCAGAATAAATCGAGGTCAGGGAATCAATTGTCTGAAAAGAAGCCTTGGTGAAAAGGCTCTTGGGCGTCAAGAAAACACTACTCAGACTAATAGCCACCAGTGTGCTCTTATCACAAGTACGGGAAACTGCATAATGAGTTAAATTAGGCGTGTGACCAGAGGAAGGATGAAAGTTACACTTCTATTCAGCAGTGGTGTGGAGGCAAAGGATCATTTAATGGCAATTTTCTGCTCTTTGAAGGACAGTTATAAAATCAGTGGGGCCAAACTGCGCTCAGTGGTAGAAGATGACTTAATAAAGCTCAAGAGTGAAGTGTCACAGCTTGGCAGGTTCACCTTGGACATTAGGACTCCTTCAGTAGGGCAGTAGTGCAACACTAGTATCCACATCCTGGTGGAAATTGTATTCTTGTAGGTTTTCAAGATTCATCTATATTTGGCTTCAACTGGTGTGATCTACCCTTGTTATAGTCTTGCTTCAACCAGGGTATCATACTAGATGATTCCTGGAGATCTCTTATAGTTTCTTGGTTTCTTTGATTCTGTGATTTACTATTTCCCTTTCCTTCCTTTCTGCTGCGTTTACTTTGTTCTCCTCCCTTTCAACATCTTAGAAAAGTTCAAACAAAATACCCTCCTAGAGCAAAGGCAATAAGGAATCTAAATGCCTTTTTCCTTCCTTCTTTCCCTCTCTTCCTTCCTTCCTTGCAAATCACCATGACTAAGTGAGAATGATTCCATCAAATTGAAGTCCTTCAGGCACCCTCTGGCTTGTGAGAGAAGGTAGTGGAGTACGCAGTCTGGGCACAATCTTGAGGTGCTAATATCCTAACTCAGTCCCATTTTATGTGAAATTTTGCCATGACCACAGGCTTCTCTGATTACAGGTGCATTTAATTTCTCCATCAAGGAAAAAAAATTAAAAAGGAAGGTAAAAAAGACATGAATGTCATGCTGAGATGACATTTTACAGCCTCAGTTCAATTTGCTTCTGGTGAAACTCCACTGACTGGATGAATGTGACCAAGACATTTACGCAGAAATCAGCAACCTCCCAGAAACTTCACACAACCTTGTATCTCAGACTTGGGAAGCAACTGCTGCTATTTAAGATACATATAAGATAAAATTAATGTGGTGGGAAATGCTACCTACATACAATTTCCAGAATAGGCATATAATAAACAATACAGTGAAACAGGAACCACCAGAGATGTTTGCTCCAACAGGGAATTGTAAGTTGTTAGCACAGAGATTCTGAAAATGGGCAGTTCTGGCCTCTGGAGAGCCTCTTTTCAGTCTGTGTGGCCGTTGGAATATTTTCATCCAAGAGGAGTTCCCTTGGATGAAATCCTTGGAAAATATTTCCTTTTGATCTCTGGTGTATTACTCTTCTTTTGTAGCCTGTCAAAATTTAAAACTAACTTGACTCCCCTTTGACTGATACAACTTTTAGAGTCAGATACAGAATTAACATAACAGGGATCAAAAACACCCCAAGAAGTACTGCAAATAATCAAAAATGCCAATCGTGTTGGGCAGTGGTAAGATGAAAATCTCAGAGGCTTGTCTCATTAACACCAGATGCTTAGACAGACATGGACTATGGAGAGAAGCATCAGCTAATGGAGAACCCATACTTTGACAGAAGACAACACCTGAGAATCTGAGCCCTAAAGACTTAAATTACAACAATGGCCCTAAAAATAAATTCCCACAAACTGGCCTGCTCATCAGTGCTGTTTCTTGTCTAGTGAAGCTGGAGATCTGTTGCTAATACAAGTTTCTCTGCCCTAAATCATTTATTTTGGCAGCTCATAAAATATGGAAACTCTAACACTCAATATTCCCCACTCTCTCGTGATTACTGTTCAGGGACAGGCTCTTTATATCAAACAGAAACTTAAAGATTGTGGCATGTTATCAAAACCATAATGAAATTTTGTGCAAGCACAGTAATCAGAGAGGGCTATTTGTCAAGACATCCTGGAGAGGAAAACAAAATCCCACAGTAGAAACAGGAGTGCTTGCTCTGCTGAGATACTTTGAAAATGAAATGAGGCTCTTTTTTTACCTCCTCTTTAATCAAAACTCAGTATGAAAACAGAAATGTTTTACCAAATAACTTTTGCTGATAATAATAATAAAAAAAAAGTGCATAATTTATACAGAAATAACATTAGGAGGGGGATTGTTCACACAGATATTTCTGAGTGTGTGATCAGAAGTTCTGGCCCTTGGGGAAGCTCATATTACTGCCACTACTGGGTTGAAGCTGGATTTGACTCTCTCTCCGAGACAGTCAAAACCTGGGAAGTTGTGCAGGGAATGAAGGTGCAGGCAGATCTAATATTACTTAGGAGGTCTCTGGTGAGGCCATGCCTGTGTTTTGACCCCACCTGCTGCTGGAGATTATCGATTCTATCCACAAAATATCTGTAGAGGTTTAAACTTGACTCACTGCTTAACAATGAGAGAGCTGGATGGGGAGTTACATGTCCCGACATCTCCTTCTGGCTGTGCCATTGATTTGTGAACCAATGGCCTACTCAGTAAATCAGGGATAACATTATTAAGTTACTTAAATGGACTGTTTGGATGTTAATTACCCAGCACATTTATGATCACTTTGCCCTTCTCAAAATTAAGCCACTTTGCTGTCCAAATGATGCTTAACTCTGAGTGCAAAGATCAAACAATTCAGCTTAAATATCCCCGTTCTCAGCTCTACAGGCTTTTGTAGCACCATCGGGTTTTCAAACACCATCCCACTTGTAGAGAAGGAGGGCAATGTCAGGTCAGGATTAAGTTTCAACCAGAGATCTGTAAGAAAGGCCTTAAAAGAAACAGTGCTATCTAGTGTTATTGGTTGCCCAGTTGCACGAGCACTAAATTAGTGAATGTATATGTTCTATGATGAGTAAAGGGCAAAAAGGGTGGGTGGCCATGGGGGTATAAAAGGATACTTTATTTTCGATTGTAAGTGCAATCTATCACTAAGGCAGAGCAATGCAAAATTAGTACCTGTCAACAAGACAGCTGGAGGTCTCTTTTTTTCCTGGTAAATGTTGAGTGCAGCTGTGCTTGGCACATGCCTGTGCTATAAACAGGAGTCATCTTTTTAAACATCTTTAATAATTCCCGCTCCTACTAATTGCTGCTTCCACTTCATCAGGTATGGTGCCCATGCCACATCCCAAAATGTATTCAAACCCAAAGAACAAATTAGTTCCCAGAGCCATCTAGCCTTGTGGGCACCCAAATTCATTCATCTGTATGAGATGAAAGAATTAGAAGTCCTTAGTTTTAATCACACTGAGACACTCAGAAGTTGCTGTTATTGGATAGCCACAATCTAGTCTCTTCTTCATGTTCAGCACAGTAACATATAATTTTTTCAGCAATCCACAATCAAGCGAGGGAATGAATATTGTGTCTGCCTGGGGTGGTATGATGGTCAGGGCACTTGCCAGAGCTCCAGTTTCATTGTCTTCAATAAAAAAACAGTTTGGGAGTGCAGGACCCCTTTTTCTTAGATTTTACAGTGTTATGCAAAAGGTAACAGCTGGAACTAGACTTTTCCAGTTTCAGAGGGTTTGCATTGTAAGTTTATCACAACTAGAACAAACTACTTAGTATTTTCCATTAGTAATAGGTGGCTGCCCCATGGTATTCCAGTACTTTTGCCAAAGGAAACTGCATGTGTAAAAATAGCCTGAAATATTTACATAAAAGGAGAAAGATGTTATACTAAAATCAAGAGAACAAGTGACAGAAAGTAGAAGACAGAAGCTACATTTTTAGTTCAGGGCACTGCAGCAAGCAAATGCCATCAGCAGAAATGGTTGTCACCTTCACTTAGCTATCTTAAAATGTAAAGCTTAATGGATTTCAAAAAGGAGTAGAATAATAAGATGGGAAGATAAAACCTCCTATAGCTATGAGGGTTCACCAGCCTATTGCCCATAGGCAAGATGACTACAGTGCTGTGCTATTTTTCAGGCAAATAACTGTTATGAAACATTCATCTACACCTTGGCTGTTGCTATATCACTATACCTTGTTCCAGTTGAAAATCTATTACATTCTCTATGTTATATACTCCCAAAATATCTTTGATAGATCTTCTTTTCCATTTCATCTACTTAGATTTCTTTATCTTTTACATGGCAAAGACACTTGACTTCCCTACAGAACCTTCAAAGTGAGATAGCCAGGATTACCCTCCTTACTTTTTATCCTGGATCCATACCTGCTCTTCTCTTTCCTTGAAAAATCTTCTATTTGATTTACTTCTATCCCCACTAAACTCTATAAAGAAGAACAGTACTTCTTCAAATCAGTTTCTGATTTGGCCTTTCCATCAGCTATATCAGCATTCACTGTCATTTTCACAGCATCACAATATCACAGTATCACCAAGGTTGGAAGAGACCTCATAGATCATCAAGTCCAACCCATTACCACAGAGCTCAAGGCTAGACCATGGCACCAAGTGCCACGTCCAATCCTGCCTTGAACAGCTCCAGGGACGGCGACTCCACCACCTCCCTGGGCAGCCCATTCCAGTAGCCAAGATTTTTCATATCTTCTTTTTGTCTCCATCACTTTGAATGCCTTACCAAAAAGAAATACTGCCCTCAGTCAAAATTCTGAACATAATTTCTCCATGGTGGCAAAATTAGAGACTAGGCTGAAAAGCAAATAGGTCTTTACTAAATTTTTTTTTAAAGCATGTGTTTTATGTCATATTTATCAAGCTCTAAGCCTTATTTATAATGCTCTCCCCATATATTCTGGGAATGTGCCTTGTCAGCTGTTAAAGTAAGTTGTGAACTCACTCAGCCAGAGAGCTAAACTAACCCCAAATAAATCGGGTCCAGATTCAGTGTGTACTCACAACTAATGCTGCTGATTTGGAGCTGGCTGCTGTTTAGCTGGCTTGAATGACAGACAAAGAAAGGCATCTGGTAAGATCTGTTTGATTCAGTGTGGGCATCTACACCATAAAAGTCAGTATGTAAACCAGTAATCTAACTTGTCTTTACTATCAGTGCAGAGAGAGGGCTGCTTCTAGGGAGTAGTTCAGCTCATCCTGAAGTTGCTGCCTTAAAGATCAGATCTTTTGCTTGGTTAAGTCTTATGCATTCCTATTTGTTTCCATTAACTGCAAAAGATCTTATGATAGCTCAACACAGGTGCAGATGTCTGAACCATCTGCCTGAAAAATAATGTGTAGATTCATAGCCTGAACTCAGTTTGAATATGAATCTCTTTTTGGAGATCTCTTCTTTCTTGTCTGAATGCATGGGAAGCCTGTACAAATCCATGTCCAATTTTAAAAATTCAGATAACCATTTCCTCAGTGTGGCTATGAATATATCAGGCATGAAATGGTTAGAGCTAGATCTTTTAGAAACATTTGGCTCGAAGAAGCTATCTGCTGATGGTGTGCTAGAATAACTTGAAGGATTTTCTTCACTGTGGTTAACTAGAACCATAGAATCATAGAATCAACCAGGTTGGAAGAGACCTCCAAGATCATCCAGTCCAACCTATCACCCAGCCCTATCCAGTCAACTAGACCATGGCACTAAGTGCCTCATCCAGGCTTTTCTTCAACACCTCCAAGGACAGCAACTCCACCACCTCCCTGGGCAGCCCATTCCAATGACAATCACTCTCTCTGCCAACAACTTCCTCCTAACATCCAGCCTAGACCTCCCCCTGGCACAACTTGAGACTGTGTCCCCTTGTTCTGTTGCTGGTTGCCTGGGAGAAGAGACCAGCTCCCAACCTGGCTACAGCCTCCCTTCAGGTAGTTGTAGACAGCAATGAGGTTACCCCTGAGCCTCCTTTTCTCCAGGCTAAACAGCTCCAGCTCCCTCAACCTCTCCTCACGGGGCTGTGTTCCAGGCCTCTCACCAGCTTTGTTGCCCTTCTCTGAACATGTTCTAATATCTCAACATCTCTTTTCAATTAAGTGGCCCAGAACTGTACTCAAGGTGTGGCCTGACCAGTGTTGAGTACAGGGGGAGAATAACCTCCCTTGTCCTACTGGCCACACTATTCCTGGCACAGGCCAGGATGCAATGCAAAATGACATGACTTTTGCTGCAGCTGCAATATCAAAGTGGCAGTTTCCATCATCCTTGGTAGTGACTGCACAATTCCTGTCAAAATGATGCACTATTCCTGTTGCTCTCTGGCCATTATATCACCACTTTATTAACAATGTATGATACATATGAAAACTACTTACTTCAATCTCCATAGTATTTGGTAACATTGTAGAAACTATTTTGAAGGCTACACGGATTTATCTCTGCAAATAATCAAATTATTTCCTCTAGTGGTGCCCAGTGAAATATTACACATGAAGCTGGAAGCATTAATTCCTTTAATATTTTCCTTCACAGTGTTTTACTGGTCTTTTTCTTGTCACTGCACCACTACAAAACATCTGTGTTTTTCCATCAGCTCACCATCAGTTCCCATTTGAAAAGTCAGTAAATTTTGTGCTCCTCTAAAATCTATAGATAATTGATTCCATGAGTGTATGTCCACAGCAAATTGCATAGCTGCAGTTCCACTTCATTTAATAATATACAGTTCTTTGTTAGGTAGAGATCAAAGAATATAATTTTATTAAGTTTTATTTGCCAGATTGGAAAAGAATGGGCTTTCTTCTTCTTTTTTTTTTTTTGTTTAACCTTAAAAACAAAAAGGCATGCAAAGTGTTCTTCTTATAGAATATAAAGTGCAAAGAAAGATAAAACAAACTCTAAAAGAAATTCATAAGTATCTCAACAGCATTTTCAGTCAACAGCCTTAATGCTTACTACATTCAAAAGACATTTACTGCTACTAGAGAGAAGTGCCATTCCTGAAAAACAGTGAAGAACAAATCCTGGGAAATATAGAATAGAATCAATCAGGTTGGAAGAGACTTCCAAGATCATCCAGTCCAACCTATCACCCAGCCCTATCCAGTCAACTAGACCATGGCACTAAGTGCCTCATCCAGTCTTTTCCTGAACACCCCCAGGGATAGTGACTCTACCACCTCCCTGGGCAGCCCATTCCAATGGCAAATCACTCTCTCTGTGAAGAACTTCCTCCTAACATCCAGCCTATAGAAGCAATTACTTGCTACAAATTGTAGCTTAGAAGAAAAAGAGAGGTTGTGTCTAATTCTGTTACCTTTCTATTCCTCTGCATTTTAAGCATTCAAGCAAACTTTTTGTTAACGTATGGCTACCAATTCAATCATTTGTAAGTATTTGAAGGATCAAGTCTTGCCTGTGTAGCAAATGGTATTATTTAAGTGTTACTCACTACATCTAGAGCCCTGAAGCAGTGAAATATCTAAGCATGTGACAGGACATCACAGCAACAAAAGTATGGTACTCATAGAATCATAGGATCATAGAATCGACCAAGTTGGAAGAGACCTCCGAGATCATCCAGTCCAGCCTAGCACCCAGCTCTAGCCAATTAACTAGACCATGGCACTAAGTGCCTCATCCAGTCTTTTCCTGAACACTTCCAGGGATGGTGACTCCACCACCTCCCTGGGCAGCCCATTCCAATGCCAATCACTCTCTCTGGGAAGAACTTCCTCCTAACATCCAGCCTCTACTTCCCCCGGCACAACTTGAGACTGTGTCCTCATGTGCCTGTGTGAGGGAGGTACTTCAGTGGCGTTGGTTTCAGAATGTTCTAAACACTTCAAAGAGCTTCTTCACTGGCTGAAATGGCCTTTTGGGATTTTTTTTTTTTTTGGTTGGTTGTTTTTTAGAAATTAAAAAATAACACTTCCATGTGCTTCTGAGTTAAATTCTTCACTGAAAATATTTGGAAAATAGTGGAGATCAGTTTCACTTTTGGATAAACCAGAAACTTGTAAGATAGAGGTGAATGAAGCAAGGCGAGGAAAGATGGAGATGCTTCAGATCAGGCTAGAGAAGAGATGAAGAATAGATTAAATGGAAAAATCAAAACAGGATGTCCTGGAAATAGCAGCAAAATTTCGTTTTGGAACAGATAATTCCTCATATTTGCTTTGATACTTTATTACTTGTGTTTTAACTTTTGGGAGGCCTGTGTATTTATTTCTGCTTGAAAGTTTAGTGAAGATAGAAAGCAGAGTTCAGTCTTTCTTCACTTGAAATTAAGTGGTTTTGGAATGTGCAATAGTCTGACAAAATTTGACAGTGATGCGTACAATGAAACAGCTTAAATAATTTTGGATACTGGACTTTATTGATGGAGAGAAGTTGTTTATGATTCTGTGTGAGGAAACAACACAGTCTATGATACAATCTATTTTCTAAGGTAAATGTTGTACCTTTAGCTTCCTTAAAGAAGGAGGTTTGTGTTCAGAGTACGTGGAGTTAAAAAATGGGACTAACTATTGTACAATGGCGCATTGTAATTAGAACAGATTATGGCTGCTTGACTAAGAGTTTTAAAACAAACAAATAAAGAAAAAAAGGCAACAAATAAATCCTAATGAAGTGCAAATGTTTGGAAAACAAATTGGCTTTTGCAATTCTGTGTCGAAAATTCTAAACAATATGAAGGAATTTTAAAAGAAAATTTTGACATTTTATATTTCTTTGTATTGACTTCTTAAACTCAAGTAGTTCAAAACTCAAGGTCTGAATGGTTTCTCAATTTTAGCTAAACACAATGTTTAAAAACAAATATGAGAAAAGAATCCATTCAATTTTTCTTTGTTTGTTTTTTTTAAAGAAACATTTTAAGATGGAAAAAAAAATCTGATAGTGGAATTTCCTTACATTCTTGTCATAAATTTCTAATAACTGCATGGAATTCAAGGCAAACATCAAAGGCAAGACCAAGAGGGTGTTTTAGAAAATGTGCATGAAAGTATTTTCCATGTGACTCATCTCTATTTTTCTCAATAAAAGTGAGATAATTGCACCAAAATTTGGAGATAATCACACTCATTGAAATGTAGTTAAGTTGTTTGAGTTCACAGAATCAGAATCACAGAATCAGTCAGGGTTGGAAGGGACCACAAGGATCATCTAGTTCCAACCCCCTGCCATGGGCAGGGACACCCTATCCTAGATCAAGCTGGCTAGAGCCTCATCCAGCCTTAAACACCTCCAGGGATGGGGCCTCAACCACCTTCCTGTGCAACCCATTCCAGGCTCTCACCACTCTCATGCTGAACAACTTCCTCCTCATGTCCACTCTGAATCTCCCCACCTCCAGCTTTGCTCCATTCCCCCTAGTCCTGTCACTACCTGAAAAGATAAAGATGATTATGGAACAGCTTCCACCAAAGCAGCAAATAATTTGGCTTAGAGTCTTCAGCCTAGAGAAGAAGATCTTGCAGAGGTGTGTAGGATTACATCCCTCAGAGAAGATGAACTGAAAAGAGATAGTCACTGTCTCAGTTTGGTTAGGGTTTGTGTTTTTTTCAACAGTGGGTTTCATCAAATGAGATATAGAAGAATTCAGAAGAAATGAAATGCCTGAGAAATGAAATGGCAGAACTCATTGACCTCTGATGCAGGAAAGAGTTTAAGGAGATTGTCAATATTTATGACATAAAATTAATTCAAAGCCTTCTGTCCAATATGGAACTTTGGACAATGTAGATGTTTAGTCTCACCCATTCATATATTCCTTGTTTTGTTTTTCTGAATGGGTCTCTGTGAGCCATCCCTGAACAACCTAGGAAGCTTCAGCTCTGGCCAGTCATGCCAGCAATGTTTCTAAAGATGGTGTGATGGTTTTAAAGTATTGCCTAGCCCCATTCAGAAAATCTGTGGTGCACCAGGGCAACTCAGTCCAAGTCTACAGGTGTTGTAAAGGGGTTTAATTTAAATTCTGGGGAGATCCGAGGCCAATTTGTTTGTTATTAAATAATTTATTAATATATAAAAAAAAATTCCCCAAACTTATATACAATAAACCCACACAAATC
>WAAF01010328.1:7917-54071 GCA_013400475.1 Tricholaema leucomelas | reverse complement strand
GCTGGAGGAGGGGAGATTTAGACTGGATTTTAGGAGGAAGTTCTTTACAGTGAGGGTGGTAAGACACTGGCACAGGTTGCCCAGGGAGGTTGTGGATGCTTCCTCCCTGGAGGCGTTTAAGGCCAGGCTGGATGAGGCCTTGAGCAACCTGCTCTAGTGGGAGGTGTCCCTGCCTATGGCAGGGGGTTGGAGCTGGATGATCCTTGAGGTCCCTTCCAACCTAAACCATTCTATGATTCTATGATAATTTCTGAATTGCATGTGTATATGTCTATGTTATCATATTCTTTCACTGTGAAAGCAGTAACTACTGTATGTGGTAAAATGATATATTGTTGTCCGCAAAATGTCTTTGGCAACAGGATGTTCACTAGCCTTGGAATTTTGCCTTGTATAAATATTTTTAATCTACTCCATGTAGGCATATTTTGGCTGCAAAATAAAGGGTTCTGGAGATTAATATATCCAAGCTCAGTTCTGCTTATACATCCTACATACATCAAGGTTTTATTGAACTCTGCATCTAGAAACTGTGTGTAGCAGCTGCTTTAAGGGCCTTTTTTTTTCCCCCTCTGCTTGCTTTATTCAAAGGAGGATTATGACTATATCCTATTTTTATATTCTACAAATGTAGTGATTTAATCTACAGATATATTTTCATTCTTCAGATGTAACCTATATAAAGCATGTTCAAATTTATGATCATTGCTTTTCCTGTAAAGAATATTATTGGACTCTTTTCAAATGTCGACATTTTCCCAAGAAAAGTACCAATAACTATTTATCAATGAATAATGAATACAACAATTATTTGACAGTATCAAGTACCTTTCAGCTGAGAATCTCAAAGCTCTTTCCACTATTTATTAATACTCACTATGCCCCTGGGAGATAATCTTTTACTAGGCTGTTTTACTGGCACAGCAGCTGGGTCATGAAGTTCCATGCCTGGTTACAAGCCTGAGAGTACACCAGTCACAAGTGAAAGCACAGCGTAGAGCTTCTGCTTCACCACTGCTCAGTGAAGCAGTAGGATCTCTTGCTTTTTAAAACTTAGAATCATAGAATCAGTTAGGGTTGGAAGGGCCCACAAGGATCATCTAGTTCCAGCTCCCCCTGCCATGGGCAGGGATGCCCTGCCCTAGAGCAGGCTGGTCAGAGCCTCATCCAGCCTGGCCTTAAACACCTCCAGCAATGGGGCCTCCTCAACCACCTCCCTGGGCAACCCATTCCAGGCTCTCACCACTCTCATGCTGAACAACTTCCTCTTCATGTCCACTCTGAACCTACCCACCTCCAGCTTCGCTCCATTCCCCCTAGTCCTGTCACTCCCTGGTAGCCTAAAAAGTCCCTCTGCAGCTTTTTGTAGGCCCCCTTCAGATACTGGAAGCCCACAAGAAGGTCACCTCGGAGCCTCCTCTTCTCCAGACTGAACAGGCCCAACTCCTTCAGTCTGTTCTCATAGGAGAGGTGCTGCAGCCCTCTGATCATCCTCATGACCCTGAAAGATTTCTGAAAGACAAAATATAAAGGAAGTCTGAGGTGGATATTCTGCCCAGGTGTACTTTGCCAGCTCTTTTCCAAGAGAAAATGGTGCATATATGTAATTATACCCATGTATTTCATGTAATCATTCAACCACATTTCGTAGGTTACATTCTTGCTGCGCTGAGCATGATGCTGGCTTTCCCAGATTGTCAGTCTCATGCTAGAGATGGCAGGAGTGGATTCCGCATTCTTCAGGCCTTTCTGCCTGACCACAGACAGCCCAAGTGTGAGGCTCACTACAGGAAAACAAAATTGCTTCTGGTGAAGGGGTGAAACAACACACTGGAGAGAGGGAGCATTTCTCTAATTCAAATATCAACGGTTCTACTGTGAATACAGGAATAGCTTTCAGATGGACCATGGACATTCACATCTTTGTCCAATTTCTACCTCAATCTGGATGTGATAAGATGTCTACAAAAGCCAGTCCAGAGTACGATTTAGCAGCTGCCCTAAGTGCTTTTAGTTTAAGTCAAACCTCATTTGAACAAAAAATGTGTTTCCCGCTTCTTAGAGAGCTGGAAGCCATTGCTCACACCAGTTGTATATGCTTTTCTTCATGTGGCACTGTATACATTTCATGTGCAATACAAGTAATATTAATTGAAAGAGACTGTCAGATGTTGTATTTATGCTCGCTACCACATGAGTTTTTCAGAACTTTGCTGGGACAATTAGTCTATTATTTCTGTAAGCTTGTATCTCATTACAGAGGACCAGACTGTCCTCTGTAACACAGACACGCATATTGCCTCTAATTGGAAATGAAAGGCTGACACCAACACCAGGCTCTGCACCTTCCAGACTGGCTCAATGGCCTTTGCAATGTGTGACTGCGCGAATGCAGGGGTGGAGGTGATCTCTCTTCTCTCCCACTCTCCTGCCTCAGAATTCATCAGAAAACTACAAGCACCTATTTCATGCTTTCAGCAAACATGTGATGAAAATCAGTGCTACAGGAACAAAAAAGGGTGGAGAAGCTACAGCAGTGACTAGCCACAAGTTTCTAGAAATGCAGTGTAACGCAGAATGAGAAATATGGCAGAATCACAGAATCAGTCAGGATTGGAAGGGACCACAAGGATCATCTAGTTCCAAGCCCCCTGCCATGGACAGAGCTCTACACCCTATCCTAGATCAGGATCTCAATCATTGCTAAAGCAGCTGATCAATCATTGCTCAAGCAGCTGATGGTGCTGGTTGGAAATGTAAAGGTGACAAAGAGATGCTGTCTTTCAGAAAGGTGAGATGGTATCTTCCTTAGCTTGACATTGCCATCATATTGTTGGGCATTACTCAAAGTCTCTTGCTGTCCCCATTGTTATAATCTAATGTGTCCACTAAACTGAACACTGGAAAAACGCATGCTGTGTTTACACTGAATCTGGAACCTCTAGTGAAAAGTGCCTCATTTAGACATCTTTACTGAACAAATTACAGGCAGTTGTACTGAATTGTTCATCACTGCCATAAATCTTCTTCTATTCTGTCTGAATGTGGAAAACAACTCACCACTTTCCTTTTCAAAACGTATTAAATACAGGAATGCTACTGCATTTTTTTTCCTTTGACAGATAAAATAAGCTAAAATCTTTCGAATTCTCTTCAGAAATCCCATTTTTTAAATTTCCTCTCACCATGTTTAATTTTCATTATCTTGAGTATACCTACATCATTCTTGAAACCTAGACCTCATTACATTAGTTGACGAGGCAATTAGTGCCATGGTCTAGTTGATTGGACAGGGCTGGGTGCTAGGTTGGACTGGATGATCTTGGAGGTCTCTTCCAACCTGGTTGATTCTATGATTCTATGATCTGAAACTTGTGACATCTTATGTATGACTTTCTGCTTTACTTCTCCCAGAGTAAGACTTGCAAAAGCATCAAATTGTTGACTGATAAGAAGCACAAGATTCACTCTAGCCTCCGAGCTGCTTTCTGTTGTACTGCTATGATTCAGAATCATGGATTCTTAATTATTATTGTTTTTTTTACCCTATGGCAACCTTACAGGTATACCAGTTCAAATCAGCTGTTTGCTTATGGGCCAGAGAAATGCTGTCTTCCCTTAAGGAATGATCTTGAAAATGTTCACATCCCCAAGAGACTCCCTTTTCTCTTCCTGCATGGTTTCCCACAGGAGGGAAATGATCTGGCCCATGAAATGGATGCTATTTTATGAATAGTTAGCTTCACGTGTTTACAATGTGTTAATGACAGTAAAGCATAGGAAGTCTTTAACCTAATGCTATTGCGGGCTGAGCCACTGTAGACATAGACATTTTGCTTCTTGCTACTGCTTTTTTAGAAAGCAATTTTCCCTCTAACTCATTTCTACCTTAACATCACCTTCAATAAAAGCAAACTGCAGGCCTGTCCAACAGACATGAACCATTTCCAAACACAGACATCCATGTCTAGAAAACATCGTTTCCAAGTCTTGCCACAGAATAGCTTCTCTTCCCAAAAGAGAGGTTATAACAGTATCACATAACTTCATGTGACCATTGCTAGCATTTTAATGATGGCCACTCCTATACACTGGAGACATTGGAAGTGTTGGTGGTAGCTCTCCTCCTTCATCTCCACGTCTTTGTTTCTTTCTACCTCTGTTTTACCACCAGAGACGATGGAACTAATGCCCTCGCACTCCTGTGGTGTGATAATATGAAATGAAAATCCTTGGTCTTGCCTCACAGCCCTTTCTGGATACATTCCTTCACTTATTTCACCCTTCAGGATGTTATAACATTTGATCTTTCACAGTTTTATTTATTATGTGACAGTGCTGGCTTTGCTCCTTTGGCCGCACAGGATACACATTTTGCATCCCAGGAGTCACCAGGGATCGTGTGAATGTCCTAGTAACAGAGAAGGCAAAAAGTCCAAGTTTTAAGTGAAAAAATGAGAATCAAACTCTTAAAAGCCTGTTTTATACTCAGAATCCTCCAGCTAGCATACCAATGGTCATGGCTGGAGCCTGTTAGTAAAATGTTCTGATACTTTGTTTAACAGGAAAGGTTCAGAATAACACTATGTTTTTGTATATACATGTGTGTTGGAACAGTGCATACTTCTGTGGTTTGGGTAGTCATGTTTGACATGATCTGTAATAATTAGCAAAGCCTTGTTGACCTATAGCACCCTTAGCTGCAAAACAGGGTGTGTGAATTGCTCCTTGAGGAATATTCGCCCTTAATGTAATTCCATTAACTTCGTGCCCTTGAGATTTATACTGATATCTACCACTAACATCAAAGGGTTTGGTTAATTAAAGTGGAGAATAAAAATTACCATTTTCCATCCCTTAAAATTCTGCCCAGGCCAGAAGGGAAATCTCCTGTGGTTTTTATTGTCCCTTCCCATAAGGATAAACAACCTTCTCTAAGAGCTCTTGTCTTTACCCACTGTGACAGTTAAATGGACACTGCTGGGTTGAAAGTAATGCTCACAATTCTGACTCTTATTTGCACTAGTATAAATCACTAATAGCTCCACTTCAGGATTGACAATAGTAAAAAAAAAATAGTAAAAAAAAAAAAATCAGTGTAAGTGAGAAGAAAAACAGTCCCCCATATTTAAAGCAAATGAAAAACCACTACCTATATGATATCTATAACCTGTCAGCTACCCAGAACTGTACTTGTTCTTAAAATGTCATTTCCTTATCAGGTTTTGTGATGTACAAATCAACATTTCCATAAATGTACAACATTTACATATAGATTTAGACTGGATGTTAGGAAGAAGTTCTTTACAGTGAGAGTGGTGAGACACTGGCACAGGTTGCCCAGGGAGGCTGTGGCTGCTCCCTCCCTGGAGGTGCACAAGGCCAGGTTGGATTAGGCCTTGAGCAACCTGTTCTAGTGGGAGATGTCCCTGCCCATGGCGGGGAGGGGTGGAACTGGATGATCTTTGAGGTCACTTCCAACCTAAACCNTGGTAAGACACTGGAATGGGTTGCCCAGGGAGGTTGTGGATGCTTCCTCCCTGGAGGTGTTTAAAGCCAGGCTGGATGAGGCCTTGAGCAACCTGCTCTAGTGGGAGGTGTCCCTGCCCATGGCAGGGAGTTGGAGCTGGATGATCCTTGAGGTCCCTTCCAACCTAAACCATTCTATGATTCTATGATTCTATACTGCTACTTTAAAGAGTGCAAAGCTACTACATGTTCCTGTCCCAAATAACATTTTGGTGCTGAAATCTGAGGAGTTTATGTGATTTTTTTTTTTTTTGGAAATCCATATGTACCATTCCAATAACATTTCTATGTCATCAACTTCAGGTAGAGAAGTTGAGATTTTACTTTCATGGCAAAATAGCTTTACTTAAAATTGTTATAAACGACAACCATGCCTTTTGGAAAAACAGAAATAGCAAAGCGCCCCATGGAAAAGAAAATCCATATTAAAAAGTTGTTTGTCATAATGGAGATATTGTTTTGAAATTTTCATCATTAAATAATTCTTGGAAGCTCACTCTACAAACTGCAGCCAAAATTTGCACACCATCCAGCCCCACCAGCACTTGAAAGGGTCAGGACCTGTGAAGGTTGGGTCAGTCCTATCAACATGAACCTTAGAAGAATAAGCAGTTTCTGGTCCAACAACAACCTGTGCTGAGGCTGACAGGAACATGGTAGATTTCCAGCAGGACCTTGTTTGTATTTCATCAAAACTTCATCAGAGCTGACACATTCCTACAAAATACTTCTGTTTCCCCACGCTGGCAATTTACAACAAAAGAAGTGTTTGATCGCTGGCTCTCAACCAACTCTGTTCTAAAGCTCTCTGTACAACCTGGTCCATAAAGAGCAACAGGTTATTTCCAGCAGTTTACACCTGACTGGCACATACTCAGCTCTCTTTCACTATCCAAACTATTCCTCCAGGCACTTTTGTTTACGCACATATCCTTTCGATAAGAGCATAATTTAGTCTCACTAAGAAAATATATCAGTGGACACCAATCAATGTACTATACTTTAGAGACTAAAACAGATTAAAGTGAGCCTATTAATACCAGCAAATACCAATCAATATTTGAACTGTTTATCTATATATATGCTAAAAGTGCATTAGCAAAATAGCAGCCTATATACAAAGCAGCCCATTGTACCCACGTTGGTCCATTTTTCTTCAGCCTACAGCTGTGCACGTAGCCTCACTGGTTGTAAAATGCCAAAACACTGCTCCTGACAGATCACACCTGCTTCGAATAACACATCTCACCCCACGCTAATCTGCAACTGTAGGCTGGTTTTAATGATTTTAAAATGCTAGCATTAACTCTTAATGCTCAACTGGGTTTTATGGAAGCGGCAGAGTCCATTTTGTCTAGTTTTAATACAATCCCAATAAAACAGCTGGGAAATTACAATGCCAGGGAAAAGACATTCAAATCCACCATTTCCCCTGCTGTAATAATATTCAGTTTGACAAAGTCGGATAGTAAAGCAGATTGTAGCACTTTGGGGCTTTTTATATATATATTTAATTGTATTGTTAAGTTCCCCATTTGAAAGCAATTAAAAAAATACTTTCGGCTCAAGATTATAAAACTACCCACTTCTGATTTCAGCCTGACATTTTTATTGGTAATCTGAGTTATAACATGCTCAGGTTCATTCCTCATTGATTGGCTGCTGAGCTTTCTGCCAGAGTTTTATAGCTTTATGGGAAAGTACAGTATTTAAAACTCCTTTAAATTCATGGGCTTCTCCTGCTTCTGAAAAAGCTTCTCTTGACTTTTCAGAAATGCAGAACAAGAGCCCATGTTTACTTAAAAACATCTGCTTTGTCCTTTTCAGTGGAACATAAAAAGTGGGCTGTTTCCCATGCTTTCCTTTTACCCTTGTGTCACACTATGAGACGATATCCTTGGAGCCAAACCTGGCTCCCCCCGCCCCTTATCTCAATACAGCCAGTTGAGTTGTGTGGTGAACTGGGGTGCGAAACGGGCATCCAAGGGGAGGGGCTCACCTACCAATTATACTATGTACTACAGTCCTGTAGGACTTTGACCTAGCTGTTAACTACAACTTAACAAGGAAATGATGTGAGCAAACAGTGGGCAGGAGATCTCATTGCCTGGGCTTGTTGTTGGTTTCCCATCTGAGAATAAAAAAGGGCACAAAGACCACTGGAAAAATCAGAAAGGCTCATTTTACAGTCTCCTAGGGAAGTGCAGATCAGGTACCGCTAGTGAGTGCAAAGAGCAGCTCTTTACACTGGAGACAGAGACGAAAAGTACACTGAAATGACTCACTGTTCATTATACTCTGGTATTTCAGTTCTTCTGTTGCACTCTTCAGAGCTATTTCTGAGTTGCATCTTTTCTTCATTCAGTGTGTAGTCAGCTCCCCATTGGAGGCAGGGGTTGGTGTGCATGGAGGGGAAGGAGGGTACAGGGCTGCTGGCCCACCTCACTGTGGACAGGAGACTGCCCAAAGGCTCTGGTGGCCAGGGAATAGCTTGGTGGATCAGTCACCAACCTGATCTCAAGTTGCTCTCTGTGTCGTGCCCTGTTTGTACAAGGCTCCTTCAGCATTTGCAGTGATTTGAGGCTTAAAATTGGCATGGGTGAAACTTTAGCTCAAGATAGTACAGACATCTGTATCATCTGTACTAATGCCATCGTGGTGTCAAGCACTTGACTCTGTTTCTGGTAAATACAATATCCCGTGCAATGCTACAGGCTTGGGGAAGAGTATCTGGAAAGCTGTCCAGTAGAGAAAGACCTGTTGGTATTGATTGACAGCCAGATGAATATGAGCTGGCAGTGTGCTCATCTGGCCAAGAAGGTCAACAGCATCCTGATCTGCATCAGGAATAGTGTGACAAGTAGGACCGGAGCCAGGGAAGTGATTGTAGTGACTGTGCCTCTGTACTCAACACTGGTGAAGCCACATCTTGAGTACTGTGTTTAATTTGGGGCCCTCACTACAAGAAAGACATTGAGACGCTTGAGTGGGTTCAGAGAATGGCAATGACGTTGATGAATGTTCTGGAGGACAGGTCTTATGAGGAGTGACTGAAGGAACTGGGGTTGTTTAGCCTGAGAAAAGGAGGTGGGGGGGGGACACTTTCTAGCTCCCTACAGCTCTCTGAGAGAAGGTTATAGCAAGGTGGGTGTTCTCCCTAGTAACAAATAATGGGAGGAGAGGAAATGGCCTCAAGTTGCACTGGGGAAGGTTTACATTGGATATTAGAAGAAATTTCTTCAGTGAAAGGTGATTGAATCATTATCCCTGGAGGTGTTTGAAAGGTGCATATATAAGTATTGGAATTAGATAATGGTTGGACCTGATGATCTTAAAGGTCTTTTCCAACCAAAGTGATTCTATGATTGTATGAGTGGCTACTGATGATAAATGTTGCTTCAGGTTGGTGAGTAGAGCAAGTCATGTAGATGCTAAGCTGCTGTCTACAAACAAGGATTACCACACCAGGCGTTCAAAACACACTTATGATGCCTTTTAGCCAGAAGCTGCTGCCTCATATTCACCCACACTGATGCAGACTGAACCTCAGCAATGATTTTTCAACCACAGAAATGCAGGTTTGTTTTTCCAGAACCATTTCTAAGACAGCAATGATTCGCAGCAAAGTCTCTCCCAAACTTAACACTGTACTTAGTGAAGGAACATAGAACGCATGAAAGCCTAACAGTAAGAAGCTGTTTATACCCTTTAATATTATAACTCAACTTTTGCCATAAATCTCTTTCCTTCACTGCACATACCTCCAGCATGAACTCATGCTCCTTTTGATTTTCTTCTTTATTACCCTCAGCCAACTGAGTGATGTGTGAGTTCCTGTCATGGTGCTGACTCTATTACAAAGTGCAAAGGTAATTTACATCACGGGGCTAGCAGGGTAACCTATAACACTGTGCCTGCGAGGTGTGCAGCTTCAACAAGACTCTGTCTTTTATAGATGATGGAGAGCAATATTTAAAAAAAAAATAAATTATAAATTCTTGTGCATGGTCAGAGGCAAGTCCTTGAGGTGGGAAAGTGGATTTACACTCAGCCCACCAGCAGCATCATGAAGAGTCAGCATCTTTCCAGTGCAAAGCCTCAAAAGCACAGTCTAAGCCACCCTATCTCTGACTGCATTACTCTGGCTCATCGTGGGGGAAGCAGAGAACTGACATGGAACAGAAAATTCATGTTTCTTTGCTGAAGGGGTTCACTGTACACCAAGCCTCCCTAGAGTCAGAGCTGTAGTTTTCACACAGCTCTATACCCTGAACTACTTGGAAATATTCATTCAGTTTGGATATAAACAAACCTTCACTCTATCTGAGTTCAGGCAGGGGCAAAAGCTCTCCCAGAAGCACAGCAAGGGTCAGTCTTCAGAGGATCAGGAGGAAGCAAATCCTTTCCAGGTGGCATTCAGCATATACTCACAATACCAATAGAAGCAAGTAATTTCAGAGGCCAGTCACCCTACACTCTCTTTATAGTCATTAAGGAGAGATATGCACCTCAAAAAAGCAGTTTGGAGAATCCTAGTTAGGCTCATAGTGTGCTCTGTGCTTTGAAGAGAACTCGCCTTTCCCGCTGGTATGTAAACTTGACTCCTACCTGAGCTAAGAACCTGCAGTTTGCCAGGATAAATGCACCCATCTGCTTCTCTTCACAACTCTGAGACTGGAAAACTCCGAGACTGGAAAACTCCAAACCTGCCCGTGGCTGGGGACACCTAGGCAAGATTAACCTTGTCCCAGACCCTCAGACAAACGGGCAAGGTAACATGTACTCCATCCTCTGTCAGTTTTGATTCAAAATACTGCCAGACTCACCCCAATGCCCCAAAATCTATAAGCACCAGGAAATATGTGTTTTTCTTTTGGAAGGATATTTTTTATAAGCACCCCTACAATTCTGTCCTAAGCCTTCTTCTGACAAAACTCCTTCTGACCCTGCTTTGCAGTCAGAAAATTGTGTTGCACTCTTCACACAGAGCAATGGTAAGGGAGGAAACTTTCTTACTTTCATGTACATGACCCACATTTATGTGTGATAGTCCTATTTTACTTTTTAAGAAGTTCAGCAAAATGTCAGACAGCAGTGGTGCATGGGAGCCCTCATGCCAGTTCTGCACCACACTGGAACGATTTTTCCTCTATCTTCCTGAATCTCATGGGCAAACTGTTTTCAGAATTCAGTGGAAATGCTGAAATAAATTGTTGCTAAATGTGCATGTGAACATCTCATTCTCTTGTCTTTGAAAACATTACAATTGTCAAAAATGGATTTGGAAAATAAGATGAAATTAGATAGAAAATGTAGGTCCATCTCATCAAAGATATTCAGAACATCAAAGTCTCTGTCTCAATTGTTTGGGAGTTAAGGACCCATGCAACTTTGGGAAATAGACTTCAGCACCCATCAAACTCAAACTCTGATTCAGTTTGTTGATCTTCAGAGGAAATATTCCATTGAATTGTGATGGTGGTGACTTACCTTTACTCACAGATATGCTAGACAGCATTGCCAACTGAATTTCTTTATAGCTTGCCTTACATACTCAGGATGATTTAATATAAAGTTTTCTCTACTGGCACAGCTTAATTCAAGTGCTTTCATAAAGCGGCTTAGTTTAAGCCAAGGATATTAGAATTGTGGATCTTTCCATCAAAGCATAACTTTTCAACCCCCTTCCTAAGCTGAAATGGAAAAGAATTATGCTCAACATAACCTTAAGAGCCTCAGCATTACTACAAAAAGAACCAGTGTAGCCTCTCACACCAAACATTTCTACAGGACTTGTTTTTGCAGCAGTAGCTTAATTCCAAAGCCATATAAATCTACCTTGTTTGTAAAACTACTGTAAGGCAACACAATACAGGCCAAATGTTCATTTCACTGACATCTAAGAAGACCAATAGCAGCAGAAGAAAGCAACACTCCCATATGCTTATTATATCATATTTTACAAGTCTGTCATGCTCCAGTAGCTTTTCACCAAGCTGAAGTCTGACCTTTATTTTAGTATGAATAAGCAGGGCAAAGTGACCGTACATGGACTGCTTTATTTTCCAGCCATCCCTGAGTGTTGCATTATCTCCCCCTGGAGCATGTTCTACATCTGCTTTAGGGTGTGTTTACACTGGAGTGAGTGCAGTGTGAGTAGACATTCCCAAGCAAGAATTATAGGGAATATCTGAGTGCTTCTTGCAGCACAGCTGTGATAGCACAGTCTTCAGCACAGACTGGGTGCCTCATATTTGCTTAGATTTAGGGCTGGCCTGCCTAAGTCCAAAACTCTTTCCCAGAACAACCTTCCCAAAGTCCAGAGAACTTGAAAACCTTGTAGGACCACTGGTGCTCTCTTCTGATCCTGTGCACAGCACAACAAGGTGAGATCGCAGAAGCCAGAGCAACCACCAGTCACCGTATCTAGCATCCCAACCATCAGCAGACACCCTGTACTGAATCTACTTATTAAATATATCATGTCCTAGCTGATGAGGAGAAAAACATATAAAGACACACTTATCCCTAGGCTCCCTGAACTGAGACAATGTTTTGATTATCTTTGGCAATGAGGTCAGCCTGAGTCCTTAAGTATAGTCTGTGGGAGCATTGTAATGTTAAAGTGTCATAAGGTCATCCTTTAAAAATGTGCAACCTCAGTATGTGTATCTAGTGACCATCTTGTGGCTGCTTGGACTGTTATGCATGTCCTTCCTATTCCCTTTCGACCTGGGTGCATCCCTCAACCTAGGCAGCCAAAGTGAAGGAAATGAAATCAAAGGTATTCAGCAAGAAGCAGAGAGAGAAGACTTTGATGCTAAACTGTCAGGAGGAAGGAGCATGAACACACTTCTCTGCATTGTACTACTTTCCTCTGTCTTTTCATTTGCTCTTCTAGTGAAATAACTTTTGTGCCCTTCTTTCCATAAGTCATACATCTCTGTATTTGTTCACTGACTTTTAAGTCAATGAACTATGACTATGACTGAATCTGTGACTTAGAGATTGCATGGTTTTTCCTGACCTTTTTATCTGTGTTTAAGTAATTGTATGCAGAAGGAGACTATTTTAATGTATGTCATAGGGTCTGCCTTTTCTCCTAAGACTCTCCTCAAGATCCAGGCAGGCCTCTCAGATTGTTTGAATTCTTGTAGATGCTATTTGAATTGACATTGATTATTCTGAGAAACAGGCATAGGAGGCACTATTGCAATCTGATCTAGGGACACTGTCCCTTTACAGTCAGTTCTCTAAAGAGAAAGCATGGAGAGCGTATTCAACCATTTGCATCAAGTATAACCAATGCAGTCAGCACTATCGCGATCCTGTAAACGCAGTACTGAATTGGACCTGAGACATCTGGAATCTGACTAGCTGGATGGTATAGAATAAGCTGCTTTACTTCTGAATGCTTCAATTTCTTTTTCAGCAAAACAGTAATAACTTGAATTTCTGCCATCATTACACCAAGATTCATTAATAAGTAAAGATATCCATAGGAGCAGATTTTTGTACATGATTATTTTTAATATATTTCTATCCTTTTGAATAGAAAAAGTACTGTGAAAATTAAAATTCTTCTGGTCTACATCTCTGCCTAGATTTTACAAATCTAAACATTATGTTGTGTTTTGGTGTTTGGTTTGTTGTGGGTTTTTTCCAATTTTTGAATCTTCATTTTCCTTAAAGCATAAGGGTTTGTGTCTGAACTTCCATCGTGCAACCTTTGAATAATTATTTGAATTTTGGCTACACTTTTAATGCTTCTTATGTATCATAACAGCTCCAAACAGTAAGCAGCCTCTTGCTATAACTGGCTATTTATTACACTTACTGTAAAAAAGAAAGCAAGTCTCTATTACTTTTTTATTCTTATGGATGTTCCTATAAACCAGATAGTTAAGTGATGTATTTATTTTGGTTGCAAGCCAAGCAGAAATATTTAAATCCTGCTTTTGGAAGCAAGAATTATCTAATCACTCACTAGCTTTTATAATAAAACATTTATCATGGAACATTAATCCATTAGTACTTATTTTCCATCCCATCCTTTCACTAGCACCTTGCTTTGAACAAGGTTGAGTTTGGCTGTGATTTTTCCTTTTATCATATATCATAGTTACATGATGGGACACACCAACATTGACTTCAGGGGAAAAAAAAAAAAACCCTTGCACTTTGCTTGAACTTGGCACCCAGATGTTCTTCTTGTGCTTCCACTGCTAGCAAAATAGTGCATGTGTGAGTTCTGAAATTAGTCTTTCATCGTGATGTACCAGGGTTTCATGGCTGTAAGGAGGCACGTGGAAACAGCTAAGAATAATTACCTGCTAAAGAAAAACTTGTGTTTAACTACCTTTGTTTTTTCACAGCTTTAATTTGCATAGCACATCACCAAACTGCCATGTTTAAGCTCTCTGGCATTAAAGGCAAAAATTTAAATGCTTCAGGGGGGTTTCTACTGAATTTTGTTTTGTTTTGCCAAATTGGACATTAAAGGTAACCCCTGACTGAAAAACACAGTCCCTGACTGATCGAAGTTTGACTTCTTTGAGCTCTTTCTGGACCTGGATTTACAAAGCCACTGTCCAAAGCAGTGTCAGTTGAGAACTAGATGGCTGTGTGTCCTCTTACAGCATGAAACCAAAGAGAGGAAGAGGAACACTCAAGAAACTCACAGTCTCATTGCATTTGCTTCAGCTTCACCTTAAAAGAAACAAATATAATAAAGGAGTGGAAGCTGAGAAAATCAGGGAAAAAAAAACAGGAGGGAAGGTCATTTGGGAACCAAAAACTGCAGGCTGCAACAATCCCAAGCAGCACTACAGGCTGGGGACAGAGTGGCTGGAGAGCAGCCAGGCAGACAAGGACTTGGGGGTGCTGGTAGATAGTAGCTGAAGATGAGCCAACCGTGTGCCCAGGTGGCCAGGAGAGCTAATGGCATCCTGGCCTGTATCAGGAAAAGTGTGGCCAGCAAGACAAGGGAGGTTATTCTGCCCCTGTAGTCAACACTGGTCAGGCCACACCTTGAGTCCTGTGTCCAGTTCTGGGCTCCTCAATTGAAGAGAGATGTTGAGGTGCTGGAATGTGTCCAGAGAAGGGTGACAAAGCTGGTGAGGGGCCTGGAACACAGCTCTGTGAGGAGAGGCTGAGGGAGCTGAGGTTGTTTATCCTGGAGAAGAGGAGGCTCAGGGCTGACCTCATTGCTGTCTACAACTACCTGAAGGGAGGCTGTAGCCAGGTGGGGGTTGGTCTCTTCTCCCAGGCAACCAGCAACAGAACAAGGGGACACAGTCCCCTTGTGCCGGGGGGAGGTCTATGCTGGATGTTAGGAGAAAGTTCTTCCCAGAGAGAGTGATTGGCATTGGAATGGGCTGCCCAGGAAGGTGGTAGAGTCACCGTCCCTGGGGGTGTTCAGGAAAAGCCTGGCTGAGGCACTTAGTGCCATGGTCTCATTGATTGGACACGGCTGGGTGCTAGGTTGGACTGGATGATCTTGGAGGTCTCTTCCAACCTGTTTGATTCTATGATTCTATGACTTGCAAGGAAGTCCCACAGGAATCTGTGCAACTGGTAAGACTCAGCTGATCTATGTCCTTTTTTATGCTGTTCTGCCCAGTTGGATGGCCTAGTAGTTATCTATGGAGGCATTGCAACAGCTGAGTCAGTTTCCATTCCACAGTGTGTGCAGGAAGAGGTTTGGACTTTAACCGACTTGAGATCTCAGCTGAACCCAAGATCACTCCCTTTTATGCATTTCAAACACTGAAAGACATTGATATTGTGTGCCTCAAAATGGGGTTCTGCAGCCTGGTATCAAAGGGAGGCTGCTGCATTTGTTTTCTATTTCTGTGAAGAAATGTTCAATTTCTGAGCCAAAAAGCTACGCCTTTTGCAGCATATATCAGACAATGTAAGAAACATCAGAGCCAAATCCCACGAACTCTGGGTGTAATATTTACTGCTGGACTAGAACCCTTGCAATCCATAGGTGTAATAAATACTATGTCAAGTTTGTACAGGACAAGAGCCAAACTGTTATTAATTGTAACATTGGAAGACCCTAATTCATCCCATCTCTCCTTGCAGATTTAACTGAGGTGCCTGTGTGAAGCACTGGCTTTAGGCAGGCTGCAAGTTAGGAAGATTAGTGACTTTAGTGATGAGAGTGATGAGAGCCTGGAATGGGTTGCCCAGGGAGGTGGTTGAGGCCCTGTCCCTGGAGGTGTTTAAGGCCAGGCTGGATGAGGCTCTGGCCAGCCTGGTCTAGGGTAAGGTGTCCCTGCCCATGTCAGGGGGGTTGGAACTAGATGATCCTTCTGGTCCCTTCCAACCCTGACTGATTCTATGATTCTATGATTAGTGAAGACAGGGTAAATCAAATAAAATGCACAAACTATAGCAAATTACTTCTAGAGGATAGGTAATAATGGATTTTGAAGACTCTGCACTGTTTCAGTATTCAGATACAAGTTTTCAGTGTTGGCTGTTAATAGATTGATAAGTGCATTGTTGTCTTTGTGGTCCCCAGAGGGAAGTACCTGCCATTCAATGAGTGCAGAAATCTGCTGGATAAGAGAGAGATAGGAGTAGTTATTTCATAGAATCATAGAGTGGTTTAGGTTGGAAGGGACCTCAAGGATCATCCAGCTCCAACCCCCTGCCACAGGCAGGGACAACTCCCACTAGAGCAGGTTGCTCAAGGCCTCATCCAGCCTGGCTTTAAACGCCTCCAGGGAGGAAGCATCCACAACCTCCCTGGGCAACCTGTTCCAGTGTCTTACCACCCTCACTGTAAAGAACTTCCTCCTAACATCCAGTCGGAATCTCCCCTCTTCCAGCTTAAACCCATTCCCCCTCGTCCTAACATTACTAGACCGTGTAAATAGTCCCTCCCCAGCTTTCCTGTAGGCTCCCTTCAGATACTGGAAAGCCACTATAAGGTCTCCTCGAAGCCTTCTCTTCTCCAGGCTGAAGAGCCCCAACTCTCTCAGCCTGTCCTCATAGCAGAGGTGCTCCAGCCCTCTGATCATCTTCGTGGCTCTCCTTTGGACCCGCTCCAGCAGTTCCATGTCCTTCTTGTATTGGGGGCTCCAGAACTGCACACAGTACTCCAGGTGGGGTCTGACGAGAGCAGAGTAAAGGGGGAGAATCACCTCCCTTGCCCTGCTGGCCACACTTCTCTTGATGCAGCCCAGCACTCGGTTGGCTGTCTGGGCTGCATGTGCACACTGCCGGCTCATGTTGAGCTTCTCGTCGACCCAGACCCCCAGGTCCTTCTCCTCAGGGCTGCTCTCCAGCCATTCATCACCCAGCCTGTATCTGTGCCTGGGATTGCACCGACCCAGGTGCAGGACCTTACACTTGGCCTTGTTAAACGTCATGAGGTTGGCCTGGGCCCACCTCTCCAGCCTGTCCAGGTCCCTCTGGATGGCATCCCTGCCCTCCAGCAAGTCAGCTGTGCCACACAGCTTGGTGTCATCTGCAAACTTGCTGAGGGTGCACTCAATTCCTCTGTCCATATCACTGACAAAGATGTTAAAGAGCACTGGTCCCAGCACTGACCCCTGAGGGACACCACTTGTCACCGGTCGCCAGGTGGACATTGTGCCATTGATCACCACCCTCTGCATGCGACCATCCAGCCAATTCCTTATCCAGTGAGTGCTCCACCCATCCAGTCTGTGCTTTTCCAGTTTGGTGAAATTATATTTGTGCCCACAAGTTAGCTGAAGTGTCTCCTATGGCCATGCAGTAGAACAAACCCTACAAGTGCTGCAAGTGCCTTCCTCCAGGATTTTCAGTGAACTCCAGGGTAAAGCTGTTTAAGTTGAAAAAAAAATGTTTAGACATGATGGATATCTTTGATTGCTACCTGTTGTCATGGAGGGGCTGCAGGCCTGAGAATAGGCTTATTTCTATTCCTCAGGCACTGACCCCTGAGGAACACCACTTGTCGCCATGTACAAAACTATATCACTATACTTTAAAGAAATAGGCCCATCCTTTCAGATGACTTGTATGTTCAGTAGACTAATCTACTGTTTATATTTGAAGACACAAATTCGTATTTTTTATGTATGCCTCACTTCTATTGACTAGAAATAGTTCTTAATCTTTGGTAACATAGGTGACTCGAAGTTATATTAAAAATTATCCAGATTGAGTATCCAGATATTACAATTAATGAAGAGAAATGTTTTCTTTCTTCCCATTGGGAAAACATTAGCTGCATTCTCAGAATCAATTTATCAGCACAAGAATCTGAGGATTTCTTGTCATTGACATGGTATTACCTCATCCTTTAACTTCATTAAGCTGTCAGTGCAGGTGTGCTTAAGGGATCTGATGGAATTCCCTCAGCACCTACTGAGCCAAAGATTAGTTCAGCACTTGTGTCAAACAGAGTAGCATGGAGGCCACTCTTAATTTTTAAGCTGGGGGCTGTTCCAATGGACTGCTCCAGAAACAGGTAATGAAGAATCAGATTAATATAATCTTTCTTCTCCTGGAATCAGATTTCTTTGTATAAGTAACAAAATGAAAAAGAATAACATGCAGTGTAATATAATACAGCCAAAACAATATGAAACAATGGAGTGCAATATAATAGTAATTAAATCTAGCATTGTTGAAGAGTTTGGAAGGCTGAAGATTCTACAGGTTTCTGATATTAGGGGATCACTAGAACAATCTCTTTTGACAGGGTCATCATATCTTCTGATGATGATCCCTGCTTTGCTGGGGGATGTTGCTTCATAACATGGTAATGACAGTAGGGTCATTTGCACGATTGTCCTTAGGGAGAGTTATAACACATCTGTGTGCTGGAGTAGCAGATCTCTTTACACCTGCCCTCCACCATGCACAAAGGTGAGATTTATGACCATGCAAGACAGACTTCCTGCTAATTGTCTAATGAGAGAGAAACTTAACCTTCCATTACATATAAACATAATGATAGACCTCATAGAATCATAGCATCATAGAATGGTTTAGGTTGGAAGGGACCTTAAGGATCATCCAGCTCCAGAGGGCTGGAGCACCTCTACTATGAGGACAGGCTGAGAGAGTTGGGGCTCTTCAGCTTGGAGAAGAGAAGGCTTCGAGGAGACCTTAGAGTGGCTTTCCAGTATCTGAAGGGAGCCTACAGGAAGGCTGGGGAGGGACTATTTACAAGGTCCAGTAATGTCAGGACGAGGGGGAATGGGTTTAAACTGGAAGAGGAGAGATTTAGACTGGATGTTAGGAGGAAGTTCTTTACAGTGAGGGTGGTAAGACACTGGCACAGGTTGCCCAGGGAGGTTGTGGATGCTTCCTTCCTGGAAGGGTTTAAAGCCAGGCTGGATGAGGCCTTGGGCAACCTGCTCTAGTGGGAGGTGTCCCTGCCTATTCTCTGAATAACAATTCAAATACATGTATTTGACTAGCCTTTTGCATTCACTGATTAAATACTTTAAGAAAACTTTACAGATAGACACTAATATTTAAATATCTTTTATTTCTGTGATTTTCCAACTGCAGGAAAAGCAACTTCTTCAGTATTTATCCTTTCTTAGGTCATCTAACGTGACTACTGTGAGAGCGAATACTGCATACTTTTCACTGTAGGTACTTAAAGACTTTACAGGAGGTCTTATATGGGAGGGTTTGCTAGCACTGGTAAGGACATGAAATAAATCACTCCATTTAGAAAAAAGCTGCATGGAAAAAAAAAAAAAATCAGAATTCCCCAAGCAATACTATCACATAATTAGATTGTCTGGCACAAGCTCAGCGCATGAAATGTCCTTGATTCTCCTACCATATTCTGTCTTCGTTGAGGAAGGAACTAAAAGACCAGATTTTTTTCCATTGCTAAATTTTCCATTGTGAAATTTGACATGTTCATGACTGCAGAACCACTGTTAACCAATAAATCACTAGACAACTTTGATTAATTAACTAGTCAACAGCTCATAAGACAGTTCAGCAAGAACATCTGCATTTCCTTTTGTCATATGTGTATTTTTCAGTGAAGTAAAATGTGATTGTTTCTGTTCCCGGACTGTTTGCTTTGTATGTTCCATGGAAGAATTGTGGATTCTTTTTTTCATTTGTACTTCAGTAGCAACTAACAATCTCCTTTAAGATCCAGGGCTGATTTGTGCTAGCTTTTACATGGTTCCATTTTAATAGGTGGAGGACGAGATGCACAGTAATTTCAAAGATACTTGCCCATGCCCTGCACAAGCCTGGAAGCAAAGTCAGTACCAGAGCTCATATGACTGGAGTCCTCCCTCAGTGCCTCACCAGAAACACTGCCTTTCCTGCAGGAAACTGCTCTGGTCTGAGTAAACAGCATTGTTTTCAAGAAATTTGCCAGCATGGGCTTTCCTGTAAAAGGAACCATTTTATTAGCATTCTGGGTGGGATATCGTCTTCTAGCTGGACATCTCACATGGATCCACCTAACCTGTACTTAAAGATTAGGTGCTGCACGCAGCTGCCCTTCTGAAGTCAGCACCACAGCCCCTGTAGCAGCTTAGATGGGGATGGTGCAGGCTAGTAGCAAACAATGCAGGTATACAAGTGAGGGGTGACAGCACTTTCACCTCAGAAGAAAAATCATAGAATCAGTCAGGGTTGGAAAGGACCACAAGGATCATCTATTTCCAAACCCCTTCCCTGGACAGGGACACCCTACCCTAGACCAGGGTGGCCAGAGCCTCATCCAGCCTGGCCTTAAACTACTGCTCCGGCAGGGAGATTGGACTCAATGATCTCTGGGTCCCTTCCAACTCCTAACATCCTATGATCCTGTGACCTCCAGAGATGGGGCCTCAACCACTTCCCTGGGCAGCCCATTCCAGGCTCTTACCACTCTCATGCTGAACAACTTCCTCCTCATGTCCACTCTGAATCTCCCCACCTCCAGCTTTGCTCCATTCCCCCTAGTCCTGTCACTCCCTGGTAGCCTAAAAAGTCCCTTCCCAGCTTTTTTGTAGGCCCCCTTCATATACTGGAAAGCCACAAGAAGGTCACCTTGGAGCCTCCTCCCCTACACTGCATGTGTTTTAGTCAACACAAAATAATTATGACTGTGAATATGGCTGAGTTGTAGATTCAGCCACACTGGTGCCACTTGGATACCTGTCACAAGAATGGATCCTGTTTAAGGAGACAAATGTAAACTTAATCTAACTTCTCACTTTGATATTCCTATTGAGCTACCTCAGATTTCAAATCTGGCCAAAGATGAAGCAAAAAAACCCTGCATTTACTATTACTGCCATATATTGTTTACTCTTCTGATCAGGCTCTTCAGTTTCTTGCTTTATTTTAGATTTAATGCATTCTCTTGCCTAGCTCACATTTCCAAACTCCACCAAGCAAGGGAGAGTCCAGAACCTTCCTCCTGCTCCGAGTCCAGCAAAGGCTTCTGAGCCACTCTTGGCTGTCCATGCATGGAGCATTCATAGTTCCACAATCTCTGTACTTATGACTGCAGCATGTTCTGGTTTATTTAAATACATGAGTTGCTGCCTCTGCTCTTATTTCCTTTCAGTCATTCCATTTCATTTGTATCCCTCCCACTGTTTTCATCACTGTTGCTCATGATGAGCCCTCTCCTCCTTTTCTGTCATTCTCCCTCATAAATCCTTGTTGCAAAACAGAATGAAAATAAATAGAAATGAAATGTTGGTATTACCTACTAGACAGAAATTACCAAATCTCAGGCACGTCTGCTATTCAATTCTGATAAAACAGCACAAGTTTTCCTATCATTTGCCAGAACCCATGAGAAAAAAAGTGGAGACCAGAGTGAGTTCCCCTGGGGCATGAGTAGCAACAAAATTTGGTAGTCATTAGCCAAAGCACCATTTGTGACTTTGATTTCAAGTACACTATAACTCATTTTCCATCTGAAGTAGCCAAAACCCAAGCAAACCAGAAAACATTACACATGATGCTTTTTCTTAATGCCTTTTTTTTTTCCTTTTTACTTGCCTCACAAACGAAAAACAGAGGCCACAGAGCAGTATATTGAAAAAGTTGAACCATACCAACCTTTGAAGAATCACATACAACATACTATTTTAAATCAAAAAGTATGTGTGTTGCACTTTGGACCATGTTGCCAGCTGATGTAAAACAGTGCAGCTCCTTTAATCATATGGGGCTATGCCAATTTACATCAGCTGAGGATCTGTCTAATAATAATATGTGAAGCAGGACTTCACCACATACTGTACTGAATGTTGGAAAACATCCTGTACTTAAACGCATGCAGCCCTTTAACTCAGAGTATGAGACTGGCCACATTGTTTGACATAAGGGTTAGTTTTCAGATAGTGAAATTTCAGTTGCCAGGTGCCAGAGGCAATTTATCAGACACTCATAAAATAAAGATCAAAAAGCCCATCAGTCTCCCACTGCATCTGGGATCTAGGAAGGAACACTTACAACCCCCTATCCTTTAAACAGCTCTCACTTAAAGAGCTCACTGTTTATAATAACAAGAAAAGGAGAAAGGGGTCAGGTCAAAACCAGCAGAACAGCAGGTGGTGTTATAAAGTTTTTTTTCTGCAGTTAAAACTTCTGTGAAATGGCAGTTGAAATGTACTTGTACAAGCCTGTTTCATATTTTTAATTTGTATTTTTAGACAATTTTTGGCTATTAGAGTACAAGTCACAAATGACTTGACCTCTTTTTCTCTGCTGTTTACTCCAATATGTTACAAAAATAAGCCTGAGTTATTTCCTTTCATGCTTCCCTCTTGACTGAAAGACTTTATTACACACTACTGAACTCAGGTTTTAGATCCAGAACCAAAATTCCTCCAAAGTTCAAAGGGTTTCTGAGTGGTGTTCCTGTTCATAACCAGCTTAGCTGGAATGGTGCAAGATGAGAAGTTTGGATTCAGATCTGAACTGTACTACTATTTAATATTTATTACGCATTTGTATTTGGTCTTTGCTGAAGTCAGAGATGTGAACCTTGCCTTCTGAAAAGCTTCAGTCTCAAAGCTCTGGTGTTGCCCTCAAGTATCCTCAGTGGGACGGGAGAAGAATCTCATCACGTTCAAGGAACATGTTACATTCTGTTTAGAGTCCATCTCTTATGACACTCTTCTTCAGAGAGCCAAAACAGCCAGTATCCATCAGGTAAGAATTAGCCACACACGTTGGGAGTTGTCAACAAAAACTCACATAGAAACATTCCTTCAAATGAAATAAAGATATGATACCACTATTCCAGAAGAGTCACTAAATATCCCATGAAAGCTTCATCTCTAGTCTGCAACTAGCAGTGACGTGCTGGTAAATTTGATCTACCAATTCAAATATAGCATTACCGCTGAGGACACAAGATAGAGGAGATCTCTCCCTTATCTACTAAATACCTGTACGAAGTACAAAGCATACACTGAACACACTGGAGCAGAGAGAATGGAATTTGCCTTGACTAATTTCAATCCTTTAATTTAAGATCAACTCTGTGTATAGTAAAATGAAAAGAAGATACCTAAATTAATGTCTTAACTACAGTCCAGCTCAGATCCTCTGCATCATCAAGAAGAGATGCTTGCCTCCTTCAGTCAGCCTTGGGAGCCCTGGCTCCTGCTTGAAACACCTAATTAGATCCTTACTGCAGGCAGTGTGAATGACCTCCCTGATACAAACAATTTTCTGCAGTGTGTGCTGTTTGCTCATGCATCCTTCAGAAGTGTTCTCTGTTGCTCTTACCTCCACTGAGTCTAACAGTTCCTTTGCCCCTGCATTGATTAATGACCAGTTGTTGGGAACAGAGATACCTCAATGCTCACAAACACAGCGCTCATTGCTTTTCACAACCTTAAATGTCAACTGTGCACATACATGCAGGGTGTACATACATGCACAGATGCATGACAAATCCATGGGAAAGAAGACTGAGCCTAACAGGTCCTTTGCCCCTGCATTGATTAATGACCAGTTGTTGGGAACAGAGATACCTCAATGCTCACAAACACAGCGCTCATCGCTTTTCACAACCTTAAATGTTTGTCAACTGTGCACGTACATGCAGGGTGTACATACATGCACAGATGTATGACAAATCCATGGGAGAGAAAACTGAGTCTAACAGGTCCTTTGCCCCTGCATTGATTAATGACCAGTTGTTGGGAACAGAGATACCTCAATGCTCACAAACACAGCGCTCATTGCTTTTCACAACCTTAAATGTCAACTGTGCACATACATGCAGGGTGTACATAGGTGCACAGGTGTATGACAAATCCATGGGAAAGAAGTAGCATGTCTTGGACACAAAAGCAAAATTTGCTGGAAAATGTAACTTGTTTTTAACAGTGACCCCAGTATTGTTACTATGCATCAGCATTCATTGAGGTTATTACCCCCTAGCTTTCTGACTGCTATCAAGCTTCCCAAACACCTTACCCCAGAAATCATTTTTCTATTCCAAAGCATGAGTCAGGTCTCCCATCTGCTTTGGACATCCATTCAAAAAGGCTTACTTGGCCCTGATCCCAGTCACTGAATCCTGTGTGGTATTTGCATAGCGTATGCATTGTTTTGAAAGTCTGTAATATTGCCTATGTTATCTTTATAACTGCGATCCCATAGAGCTTTCCTTTGTATTTCCAGCATTCTTTTCCCAGGCAGTTTTATAAAAATGTAATGAGGTGCTATTATTAAAGCCTATTAACTTATACAGGCTTGTTGCCTGATGAGAACTCAATTTTATTTTCCTTAAGCAGCAGGCCAGATTGCAATCAAGTAGTTTCTCCAGCGAGTATCCCAACAAATTCATCACCCCGTTTCTTAGTCTGAGATAATGCCACAGCAGAGAACAGGCCAAAATTTTCCTTTTTTGAAGTTCCAGAAAAGATATTTACTCTTTTCACACTAATTGGCTGTAGTAAGGTAATTTTTTTCCTTCATTTTATTGTTTCTTCTCCTGTTTTGCAACTTTACTCCCAGAAATAACACCGAGATATTTATGGATTCCGCTGAGGTCATGGGTTTTGATTAAGATTTCTGCATAACTGAATAATTTATTTAATTTATCTCTTCCAGTGAGACCAGCATTAGGCTTGTGCAGCATGTATAGTCATGAGACCACACAAAATAAGAAGCTTTGCATTCCAGGCCACCATCTCCAGAGGCCAGAGCAGAGCAAGGGCTGCCAAATTGGTTAGATGGGCCCCCATTCCATCCCGCAGCTGTCAAAGCCCTCCCACACACTGACAAAAGCGAGATTTTCCCACCCTTCTCTGACCTCCAGAGATGTGCCGAGCATGGAAACTTGCCCAAAGCATCAAGGTGTTAGGCATTTTTGCTAAAAAGGGATGGAGGAGGAGAAAGGTCTTGCAGTGAAAGCACAAGGTTGTCTGGCTTCACCTCCTAGACCTGCTGCACATTACTTGTCCGACCTTGCATTTTACTCCCTCTTTCTATTCAATTTGGCTTTGTGTTTCGTAAGTCACCAGAAGACAAATATGGCAAGCCAACTGCACTCAGCCCATCAGCAGAATGTGTAAAAATGGTGCAAAATTACCAAAAAAAAAAACAAAGAAAGAGGATAGCTTGTCAGTGTAGACTGGGGGATGCAAACTGGGCTCCTCAATTCAAGAGAGACGTTGACATACTGGAATGTGTCCAGAGAAGGGCAACAAAGCTGGTGAGGGGCCTGAAACACAAACCCTATGAGGAGAGGCTGAGGGAGCTGGGGTTCTTTAGCCTGGAGAAGAGGAGGCTCAGGGCAGACCTCATTGCTGTCTACAACTAGATGAAGGGAGGCTGTGGCCAGGTGGGGGTTGGTCTCTTCTCCCAGGCAACAAGCAACAGAACAAGGGGATACAGTCTCAAGTTCTGCCAGGGGAGGTCTAGGCTGGATGTTAGGAGGAAATTCTTCCCAGAGAGAATGATTTGCCATTAGAATGGGCTGCCCAGTGAGTGAGTGGAGTCACCGTCCCTGGGGGTGTTCAAGAAAAGTCTGGCTGAGGCACTTAGTGCCATGGTCTAGTTGATTGGATAGGGTTGGGTGATAGGTTGGGCTGGATGATCTTGGAGGTCTCTTCCAACCTGATTGATTCTATGATTCTATGAAACAGGAGATTCATTAAGAGATAATACTATACATTTTGCAAACATTCATAATGCATCAGCTAGGATATGTGATTCTGCTCTTACTTGCCAAAAATTATATTTCATATATAGTGGGCTCCTGAGAAAATATTATCACTTTTAACCACAAAGAATAACATCTTCTGGCACTGTAAATATCTGATTGGTTCCTTAACTGGCATACTTGCAACTATCCAAAATGTACAGATTTTTGGAAAGCTACTTTCATAGAACTGAAATTACTCCTAAATTTCCTTGGCACCCATCTAATTATATCTGAGGTGATTTAGCAATTATTCCACAAATAGCAGACTTAGGAAAAAATTACTACTTCAAGTTATTTCAGAGGGTAGAACATTAATGGGATGGCTAAGCACACCTTTCATGGGCAGCTTTTCAGCCTACCGTGAGCATCTAGCCTAACGGTGGTTTCTTTTTCTATATTTCCTGTGCAATCAATTGGAAAAACTCAGTGCCTTTGAAAGTCTCTGTTGAGAGACTCAAGCTCCCTAGTTTTAGGTCCAACAGTATAGCAAGAGGAACTCCCTTTAGAGCAGGCACAGGTTACCAGCAGATCAAGGGAGGTTCTCCTCCCCCTCTACTCTGCCCTCCTGAGACCTCATCTTGAATATTGTGTTAAGTTTTGGCCTCCCCAGTTGAAGAGAGACAGGGATCTGCTGGAGAGGGTCCAGCGGAGGGCTAGGAGGATGATTAGGGGACTGGAGGGCATGGCTTATGAGGAGAGGCTGAGGGACCTGGGGCTTTTTAGCCTGGAGAAAACAAGACTTAGAGGGGATTTGATAAATGTTTACAAGTATCTGAAGGCTGCCAGGAGTAGGGGGACAGGCTCTGCTCTCTTGCTCCCTGTGATAGGACAAGGAGCAATGGGTGTATATTGCAGCAAAAGAGGTTCTGCCTCAACACAAGGGGGAACTTCTTCTCTGTAAGGGCCACAGAGCACTGGAAAAGGCTCCCCAGAGAGGTCGTGGAGTCTCCTTCCCCAGAGACTTTCAAGGCCTGTCTGGATGTGTTCCTCTGTGCTCTGTGTTAGGTAGTATTGTCCTGCTCCGGCAGAGGGGTTGGACTCAATGATCTCCTTGGGTTCTTTCCAATCCCTAACATCCTATGATCCTGTGATCCTATGATTTCTAATTATACACTTTTAAAACCCATATTTCCATAGCTAAGCTGCTCCAAATTTTCATTAATTACAGCCCAAATTTTCATTAATTGTCATTAATTTTCATTAATTTTCAAATTTTCATTAATTACAGCTCCAAATTTTCATTAATTACAGCCTAAATCAAGTTTCATGCATAATTAACTCTGAGGATTGCAATTTAAAGCAGAACTTGTGAGATTACCACTTCTATGGGCATTGGTGTACAGCTAGATAGCAAAATACGTCTCCATATCATAGGATCACAGGATGTTAGGGATTGGAAGGGACCCAAGGAGATCATCGAGTCCAACCCCACTGCCAGAGCAGGACAGTACTATCTAACACAGATCACAGAGGAACAGATCCAGACAGGCCTTGAAAGTCTCCAGTGAAGGAGACTCAAACCATCACAGACTCTAAGCCTCATGACATTTTTGAGAACACACCACCAAGCACTGATTTGCCTGTAGTTCCAACGATTCAGTCACTTGTTTTGGAAGCAGAATCCCCTCAGTTCTACACAAAGCTAGTGAAAAGAACTCCAGAGCTGTCATTAAAAGTATAAATGGGAAGAACTGTCTGGAAAAGTTGCCATGAAAATATTTAATTTACAAAAATTTAGTGTCCTTCTCGCTCCACAGTACTCAAAAGTCAAAACTGGACAAAGTCAAAAGTCAAAACATGCAGTTTGGTTATAATGTCACTGATGTTTTGTTTCAGAGTATTAATATCTGGTTTACAAATTACCAAGTGTTGAACCTCTAATGATATGATTATTTAGTATTTCTAGACAAAGGGAATTACTTCTCTCATATGTTTTGAGAACTAATCATCATGGGAACAAAAGGAAAAGTTGGCTACTGAACTAGAGGAACTAACAGATTCATTGCTTTCCTGGAAATCTTTCCTTTTAGTTGGCTAATGTACATTATGAGCTAATAATAATATTGTGCATGCCTATATGGAAGGGATGACCCTTTTCTGTCTATTCTCTGAGCAGACAGACAAAATCTATCTCAATTTCAGACACCACACAGCATATTGCTGTATTCTAGCAGATATTTACACTAGAAGTGGGTCCTAGGATAGCTCTGTAATTTCCAAATTGCAGATGGTTCATGTCTGGGCCATTCAGAATACAGCTCACACCCTTTTATGTGGACATATCTATATGTAAAGAGCCTTGGTCTTCGAACACCTTTCTCTTTCTCATCTTTTCTTATTATCTATGCAGGAAAGTTGTACTCTTGGAAGACTTAATTTCAAGCCTTCTTCTGAGATTGAAATTTTTTTTTTTTGGCAGATGCAAATGAAAAGCAATTCAATAACCAGTTCCCCCTGTGCCTTTCTCCCAGATGGTGTTCTAAACCTGTGTTGCATTTATTTCCCCCATTCTGACAGAGACAGCTCATTCTTACTTGTCCCAGTGTCTTCCTATTTTTGACACTCGTGATACGCTGCAGAGTTCAAAGAACTCAGTTCAGTCTTTTTTTGTTCCAAATCACCAGGGAAAATTTCATTCTAGAAATAGTTCCCATCCCTTGTTTCATTCCTTCTCTTCACAAGCACCAAGTTGAAAAAAAAGTATCTGGTAACAACTCAAGACAGGATGGGGAAATTGCTGTAAGATTATCACCATGTCCTGCAAGGTTTAAATAGCACTACATGCTCTGCAGAGGAAAACACTCCAGGTCTAACAGGATTTTTACACCTCTGAGTTTGAAGCATCAGTGTGCTTCATTAAGGATAAAGGGAGACCTTAGTACTTGAAAGTTATCACTGTGCTGAAATTCCTCCTTCATCACCCAAATCACACAAATATGCTGTGAGGCAGATGCTGCTGAATATTAAAAATTGCCCTTCAGGCTGCTTACCACTTTTTAGAGCAGGATCTGTTGAATCTAAGGCTGAAACAGCATCCATATCTTTTGTAAAGAAATACTTTTTAGAGAAGACATTATGCAGGAGGACAGTTAAACATGGATTTCTGAGCTCCTCTGAGTGTTTGAGGCCTGCATTTGTCTTTCCTTGCCAGGAAATATCTAAGATGAAGCATGGGATGGTTAGTCCTTTGGTTCTAGCAAACAGAAATGAGATTAGGATAAGGTACTATGGGAAAAGCTGCAGTCTTTACTTTCTGGTTTAGTCCTTGATTTAGAGCACTTCTGAGTCAATTTTTTTTCTGGAAAACACAGAAAGAAATTTTTATTCTGCTTGTTGATTGACCATCTTTGGCCCAAGACAGTAAGTGAAATACAGTTGCACTTGGATTATACCCAGTTTCACCATTACTGATTGATCTTCCACTGAGAAATCAGCACAGATGGCTTGTCCCCTACTACTGCTTGGCAGGGAGGAGGTAGCAGTGTCAGGATGGGACCATTATGTCAGGAAGGCGAAAATAGACTTCTGAGAGCAACTCAGATTTAATGTTAGTTTTGTAGTTCACCCATGGTGCTACATTCTTTATAGTTCAGAATGCTTCATTAAATACCATGCATTGTTCTAAAAGAAGTTTGCCAACTTTTTTCCGCTTTCAAGTCTAGAGCCAGCAAAGTAACTGCTTTCTAAACAACACAGTTTAACTTCAGCAAATGTACTAAGAAGACTGATAATGTCAAAGAAGAAACACATCTCTGACAAGGACTAAGCAGAGGCTGCAAAGCAGATAAGGAAATTATTTTTTTTAATGAAGCCAAAGGAAAATGGAATAAAGATAAAAAGAATAATCAAACACTTTATAGTTGTTGTTTTTTTTTCCCAAGTGACAGAAATCCACTGGATTAATACAAAACCTACAGAATTGCCTGACTAAGGAACAAAGTTATCTTGAGACTTCTTTATCAAATGAAACACTCTAAGAATCTGTTTTAATTAAAAGCATTACTTCTATCTTTTACCAAGTGCAATCTCCTATTTGGCACAGTTTTCATAACAAATGGCAGGTTTTTAAACAAATAGGGTTTTAGCCATGGAAGAGGGATGATATCTATCCATTTGGTTTGCTTAGAGTCCATTCACACCTCGACTGATGTCTATAGGTCTTGCACAAATGTAGCAAGGGAACTGCACGCTTTGGTTCGTTTTGTTTGCTCCTGCATAGTGGTGACTTGATATCATATCGTGCCAAAGGAACCTACTTAACACAATGCCACTCTCTCCCTCTCCTGGTAGGTAGAGCAAGACAGGATGCAGCCCCAACAGCAAGAAATGGCTGGCACATTGTCACTTCTTAGGTGACACAAATCACGTGTGCTGTGTGAATGAGGAGTCAGTCCTTTTTAAAGTCTTCCTCCCTTTTCTTCCCCACATTTCTTGCACTCACTGGTAGGTTTGGCCCAGCCAAGCATACCTGGGCGGCCTCGTCTCTCTTGTCACCTTTGTACTGCAGAACAAAAATGGTCCTGGAGTCCTCTGCTGCAGTGAGATTTAGCTGTGCCATTTGAAATATATCTTCTCATTTAAAGTAGCTACCTAGTTACTTCAGTAGTTAAACTTCAAGTACTCTTTTGGAGAAAAGCATGGGAACTGAGATTTTCTTGATGTCCCCCAAAGGAGAATTTGTCTGGCTTTAGATTATGAAAGACTCCTGCTTCTGGTACTCTGACATGTCTGGTCTTTCCAATGTTAACACACAAGACTAAACTTTCATGATGACAAGGATCAAAGGTTTGCAGAAAATTAAGACCATGTATTAAGTGTCTGCAAGATCAGGAATGCAATCTACCATGCCCAAAATAAAAATCCAGAGAACTCAGAGAAAACATTGTAGGGCTTCTCTTCATCTTAAATTTGAATGCCTACATTAAATGGCCTGAGGTTGAATATGAAACTTCTAAGGTTTATTTTGCTTCAGGAAACTTCTAAGACAAAGAGGAAACAACTTGCAGAAAATGAAGTTTTGGTTCTGGCTCTGCAAAGTGAATGTCTGTGCTTAACTTCATGAACAAAAGGTTTGATGTCTGTGGGTTTACTATACAATGGCTTGTCATGCACTGGGTTTGTGTGATGGCTTAGCATACTCAAATGTACTTGTTTTGAGAATGCTAAAAGCAGTCATTGGTCTTCTCCATACAAGTTAGCTTTTCATTAAAAATACCTGGATTTTATTAAGCAATCCATAATACCACAGTTCTCCCTGGTAGCTGAAAAAAACCCACAGCCCCTCCAACACTAGTTGCTGTACTTCACAGGCATATAACATTGCTATCAGCTGCCTATTGACTTAAAAATATTTGATTTCTCTCTCTCTCTCTCTCTCTCAGTAAGATTAGAGGCTTGAATGTTCTGTCATACCACATGTTAAGAGGAAAGACTAATTCTGACTGCTTACAGCAGCCTTATTTAAATAATAATAGCTAAAAGCTCAACTTATAGATATGCTTAAATCTGCAAATTTAAAGCTTTGGATAGCCAAGTCATTTAAGGACCAAAATCTGCAATTTACTACTTTTAAAATGTCTGCCATGCACCAGGGAGGTGTAGTGCTTCTTGGTGGAATTCTGGCAGGGCTTAGTGATGTATTTATGGAATCTGTTTGTACCCACTGGATTTCACATGGAAGAGATCTACACAGGTCCCTTAACTACATCATTCTGTTGGTTAAAAAGTTCAGTTAGAGCAAATTGCTAAGTTAAAGCTTTCCACTTGCTTAGCTCACAGACAACTACATTCTTTCATATTTTCTGTCACTGTTAAACAGGACCTTCATGAAGGTTTTTTGTCTGTTGTATGAGTGATCATGTCATGCCAGCAGATCATAGAATCATAGAATGGTTTAGGTTGGAAGGGACCTCAAGGATCATCCAGCTCCAACCCCCTGCCATAGGCAGGGACACCTCCCACTAGAGCAGGCTGCTCAAGGCCTCATCCAGCCTGGCCTTAAACACCTCCAGGGAGGAAGCATCCACAACCTCCCTGGGCAACCTGTGCCAGTGTCTCACCACCCTCACTGTAAAGAACTTCCTCCTAACATCCAGTCTAAATCTCCCCTCTGCCAGCTTAAACCCATTCCCCCTCGTCCTGACATTACCAGACCTTGTCAATAGTCCCTCCCCAGCCTTCCTGTAGGCTCCCTTCAGATACTGGAAAGCCACTCTAAGGTCTCCTCGAAGCCTTCTCTTCTCCAGGCTGCAGAGCCCCAACTCTCTCAGCCTGTCCTCATAGCAGAGCTGCTGCAGCCCTCTGAGCATCTTCGTGGCTCTCCTCTGGACTCGCTCCAGCAGTTCCATGTCCTTCTTGTGTTGGGGGCTCCAGAACTGCACACAGTACTCCAGGTGGGGTCTGAGGAGAGCAGAGTAAAGGGGGAGAATCCCCTCCCTTGCCCTGCTGGCCACACTTCTCTTGATGAAGCCCAGCACACAGTGACCAAGAGGTGAACAGAACTGCCAGCATAAGCCTCCTGTCAAATGTTTACATCTATCCAGAGATGGAAGGTCAGATTAAATAAATTGTCTCTATAAGAAGAGGAGACATTCTCTGTGTCAGGACAATTAAACAGTATAGATAATAAGGGAAGATGATTACATCACAGAATCATAGAATGCTTTGGGTCATCTAGTCCAATTCCACTGCAGTGAGCATGAACATCCTCATAAATTGGAAGAATTCAGTACCTTTTTACAGTGTGTTTTCAGGCAACTGTTAGGATTAAGTTTATAGGCATTAAACTAAGGGCTTATGGTTCTCTTCTGGGCATAGATTCAGTAAATCTCCATTCTTCAAGAGTTTGGGGTGTGTGGGCTGCCACAGCATGCAGAGAGTATCAGCTGCTCTGGGCTCACACAGTGTGTGTGTTTCAGTCTCATGCTTCAGCTTGTTGCCTGGAGAAATCAGAAAAGTATTTTTTCCATCCCTATGAACAACTTCAAGGACTCTTCTGTTTATTTGCTCATTTTCTGCTTAGCTAGTGGGTTGTTATTTTGGGTCCTTTGGTTTGGTGCATTTTTCCACCCTCTGCAACATTATACATTGGCTGCTGCTGGAGATGTGACAGACTTAGGACAGGACAACAACCTGTGAGGATACAGAGGATTCATTCTGTGTGCTGGGTCTTCTGCAGGAAAATTAACTAATTGAAATACAGAGAGTTAGGCTGAATGATATAATCATCCTATCTAGAATTAAGCCTTGTGAAATATCTATATAAATTCATATATATGTGTACTGTAAATTATAAATAGAATGCCACTAAACTCTGATTATGTTTAAAAGAAACAAAACTTATTTTTAAAAGAAAGAAAAATATGAAGCCTATGAACTTTATAGCACATCCTTTATTTAATCCAGTGAAACCACACTTAAGTACTTCTGCTTCCAAGCAGATTCACTTGCCATTCCTTCCATAGCTTAATTAGATGCTGTATCTGCCATGCTGGATGCTGGACACAAATATCTCATGTGCATGTAAGTCACTGTCATTAGTTATAGATGAGATCATGTTAATGATCACAGGAAATCCATTGATTACTCTGAAATTGTTTCAGTCTTTCACAAGAAAGGAAGGAGGAAGTTCTTCACAGAGAGAGTGATTTGCCATTGGAATGGGCTGCCCAGGGAGGTGGTGGAGTCACTGTCCCTGGAGGTGTTCAAGAGAAGACTGCATGAGGCACTTAGTGCCATGATCTAGTTGACTGGATAGGGCTGGGTGCTAGGTTGGACTGGATGATCTTGGAGGTCTCTTCCAACCTGGTTGATTCTATTCTATTCTATTCTAGAAATCCATCTAAAGCTTCTCTTTGGAGGATAAACATATCCTTATCATCCTTATGGATTGTTCTCTTAATACTTACACCTTGCTTACAATGAACTTCTGAGGTTATGCAGCAGCCAATTGACTTTCAATGTGGCACTGCAAATATATGGGTTTCAGTATGCTCTGCAAGCAGGAAGCACTCTAGCTGATGATCTACATCAGACTGTACATATGGCAAACATCAAGAAGCTATTGAACCTGCTGCCTTGTAGAAAATGACACTAGCAAACTTTGTATTAGGTGTTGCATATAAATTCTGCACTTATGTCAAAGACTGGATGGGGCACTTAGTGCCATGGTCTAGTTCATTGGACAGGGCTGGGTGATAGGTTGGACTGGATGATCTCAGAGGTCTCTTCCAACCTGGTTGATTCTATAATTACCTATTTCCATTTCTCTATAGGAATTAAACAGCATATTGAGTCTCCTCTCAAATCTAGAGTTCTTGGCCATTGAAACTCTGGCTGCATGTGATGGGTTACCCTTTACATCTCACCTGTCTGGGCCAATCCAGTATATATATATATATATACACACACACATATATATATATGTGTCACAGTATAGCCAGAAAGCTACTTTCAGGAATTTCATCAGGCTACCCAGGATAGTTCCCAGGAAGATGGCAGCTGAGCTGATCAGAGAAAACGTGGGTTTGAAGAGTCTTGAGAATCTTTTTCACAATTAATAGACACAGCCACAAATTCTAGTTTCTTAAGTAAACATGAGCAGCTCCTGCAGGACAGAAAAATCAACCATCATGCCTTATATTATACATTAGTATAATACCACATCTTGAAAAACTCCACCCAGTCAGATTATGTTTGAAATTTCTGTGTGTAGTACTTTCCAGCTTTCTCACAAACACTGAAACAGATCTGGGCATCTATTGTATTTTTTTGTTTTGGCTTTGATTTTGGTTTTGTCTTAATAAATCAACTATGGTAGTGTTCTCAGTGATCTGCAAGGAGACCAATGATTTTGCTTCCCATTTAAATTAATTATTTTAAAGGGCCACCTCAGTGCTTAAATCTGTGCCTTCACTATTCATTAGCTATCAATTACTTACTTTGGTTTTATGGATTTTTTCCATAGCTTGGTAATTAATCTGTTGAACAGGGTGCTAGGTTGGACTGGATGATCTTGGAGGTCTCTTCCAACCTGGTTGATTCTATGATTCTATGATTCTATTTCTTTGCTTAAAAAAAATAATAATAAAGACATCTACAGCCATATGATAATCACTACACTTGCCAAGTGAAAAAAATACTGCTGGAATCTCAGAAGATATTTCATATTTCAAATATGTATGTGTGTACCATTCCCAAAAGGATTAGGAGTTCAAGGGGATAAAAGAACCTGCACCTCCTGACTCAGCTAGACATGACATGCACAACAGAGACTGATCAGAACAGGCTTAAGATTATTGTAGCAGCAAATACTGTTGTAAAAGGAGAAAAGAAGGAAAGGAAAAAGGCATAGCACCACTTCTCCTAGAAATGTTTTATGTCCTTCATTCAGAAGCACTAATGCATATGATCTATGGAGCCTCAGAAAGACATTTCTACACTGATGCTCTGTTTGAAGGATCCAAATAGGACTTTATTTCTTTCTGTCTAGGGAGAATCTTCACCCCAAGGGAAGAAGCACTAGAGACATCAACCTGTTTTATGCTGACTTATTTCTTTACATATGGCAAAGATATATGTTTATTTAACAATGGTCTATCATCATGTATCAAAATCACAGGATTATCTTATGTTGGGCTGTGGGGGTATGCTGTGTCGATCTACATCAGTGTCATGTTAACTTGCTGCCAGTTTTAGAGATGCTTTGGATATGAATAGCAAGACACAGGATGGGGGATAGAAAAACAAATTGAGAACAAAAACATGGACTTTAAGGGAGTAAAAGGCAACCAACAGAAAACCAGATATTTCTGGTGGTAAAAAGGATCTTTGGAAACCAGCCATTCTTACTCTAACACATGTAAGAAGGAGAACCTCAAAGTGGTTCCACTTCATCTATATACCTCCCACTGTTTTCATCACTGTAGCTGGTGATAAGGCCTCTTTTCCATTTCTGTCAGTCTCCCTCACAAACCCTTATGATCTTTCCTCCTTTTATGGTTTTATGCTTTTAAATTGCTCTACGTCTGCTGGTAAAGAAGAATGCCTAAATATATAACAGATACACCCATTCACCTTGGGACGAATGTTTTATCAGTTTGGATGTCATCATACTCCTCAGAATCACATGTTCTTCCCTCCAACACATATGGCAAGCAGCTGTAGCATACAGGCACTACATGTACAGTTTAAACCTGGGAGACTCAGAAGTTCAAAATTAAACCAACAAACCAAAAAAATCTGACCTCTTGGAGAGCGCTACTTTTAATCAGTGCAGAAGTAAAGATCAATAAGAAGAGAGAAATTAAGCAAGGATTACTATTTCCCCTGTCTTCATAAGTTTATATTCCAAAGGAAAGGACACTATTAGCCCCAGATTTGTATCCAAAGGTGCTCAAGAAATTGCCCAAGTGTCTGATCCCACCTTCTCAAATTTCTGTTGAGGAAAAAGAAGTGAATATTTGCATCTGCCATGGTCAGGCAGCAGAGTGTTTTAAAATAACACCCAGTGTGCAAGTAGCACTTTTATTCAGATCTCTTAAAGCCTTTACAGTATTTTACAAGACAGAAAAGGGGAAAAAAAAGAGATACTACTGAGTTAATTCACTTGCCCAAAAATAACCATTAACTTCATCTATGGGACAGGATCAGATTTATGGCAACTCAAGAAGCTAAATTCTGTTATTCTGTTCACTCATCCTCTCACATTTCCCACTAGCACACATTTCATGTTCGATGATGAGGGAGAGGCCATGGGTCTGTCCAGAGCATCCTTCTGCCACTCACAATGCAGCTGCCCCATGGACTACTAGTGCCCATGATCAAATGGAGAACTAAATGTTTAGCCTGCAGGAAAACTTTTGATCACAAAGTCAGCTTTTCACCTAAACTTTCTCTTTTAAAGACCATGAACAGATATTCCAGGACTGCAGAGGCTGAAACCAAGTCTTTACCTATTAAGAGGTTTTAGCACAAGTTAGTCATTGCAACAGGAAATCCTATCACACAGCAATGCAGAACAGTGTAGTGCCTGGTTGCAAAGAGCTAGCCTGCCACTCACATGGCCATCAGGACAGACACCTTCCAGCATGGCTGCACAGCACATCAACCGCTGTTATATTTAGAACGAGAAGCCTTCTTCTACTCCTGCTGCATCAAGAGACTGGAAATTGCATTGCAAAAAAGTCCAGAATTGGCTCTGCTAGCACACTGCTTGCTTTCTTCCCTCCTAATGTCCTGACATGCCTCTAGTTGAAATGGGAGTGTGGTGAATGGTTATTTCTTTGGCAGATCTATGCATTCGTGCTGGAGCGTTTTAGATACATTCACATTTACTGACAGACTATTTTTATTCACCTTTTTAAACTTAAAACATCCAAGATCCTACATCTTCTGTTTACAGCAACACCTTACCTGTGGAAATGCAACCTTCATTTATTTTTTCTCTCATTAAAAAGGTATTTCATGCCTTTTCCCTGTTTTGTTTTAGTTAACAGGAATATAAGCCCCAAGAGATACTGAAGACTAGCGAGGACCAGACAGAACCAGTCGTGATCATGACTTTTGAGGATAAGCTTGAGAGCATTTTCTCTCTTTCCAAAGCTTCCCTGCTAACATTTTCAGTGAGTCTGTTCACAGATTCACAGAATTATCCAGGTTGGAAAAGACCTCTAGGATCATCAAGTCCAACCTATCACGTAACCATTCTAATCAACTAGACCATGGCACTAAGTGCCTCATCCAGCCTCCTTTTAAACACCTCCAGGGATGGTGACTCCACCACCTCCCAGGGCAGCCCATTCCAACGTCAATCACTCTTGCTGTGTATTCATGGCAGTCTACAGCAATCATTACTAAGAAACTAACACATGCTGCTCCGGCTCACAGTACTATTGGATGTCACAGCCAAGCTGTTTACTCTGCTGCTTACCTTGATGTTGTTTGTCATGTAATATTTGTCTTGCTATAGTGCCATCAATTGTCCAGTGCCAAAAGCTTTTGGGAGATAGCTTAAACAAATCCTCACTTACAAGTTTGGTTTGGAAGGCGTTAGCCTGAAAACAGAAATGCTGTGAGGCTACACTGATAATTTCACACGTGTAGCCTCTGTAATGTAACAGATCATCTTTCTGGTAGGGCTGAGAGGAAGAGATGTCAAGTGGAAGAGGCTAGAAGCCCTTCTGGTCAGAATTCCTTCTTATCTGTATCAATAACCAGGAAATCATCCTAGCATACGGCAGGAGGCTTCTTGGTGAATGTCAGCATAGGAAAGGGAATCGAAATCCAAAGCAGTTGTAAATCAGTGGGATATCCAGCAGAAGTGCTCAAATTGGGAAGTGGCCAGAACGTAAAGACTAACAAGATAAATGTGCAGAATATGCTTGCTTTACTGCTGACTCATCTCTGTATTTCCCTTTCTCCTCTTTATATTTACTGCCCTTTGATAGTGTTTTCCAATAGCTCTGTAACATTTCAGTGTACGGGCCAGTGGACCATAGTGCACAAACAAGAGACCAGGCAAGCCTGTTTGTTTAATACTCCCAGATTTCTGGGTGTAACCTTCTATTGTTCATCTTCGTAGGCAAGCAGTACTGGGAGGACAGAAGGGAGCATGGGCTGGCAGGTGCCGAAGGGAAGTGTAGCCACCCCGTGGTCATTCAGTGCTAAATTACACAGCCACTGCTGCCTGGAGCCCTCAGGATTTACTTTGGCTGCTCCTTAAACAGTCTGTTTGCAGAAACAGTGCAGGATGCAAAATTACTTTATACTTTAGTGGCTGCATTTTGGTTTCCATGAGATGAAAGACTGTGAAAAAATTAACATAAGCCATCCTATCAGTCTGAGAGCAGAAAACAAAATGATTATACAAAGGAAATATATAATATTTCTTTGAAAACATTTGAAATTTGCATTCCAGTTGTATCAGTAGGCCAAAGGTGAGGACAAAGCCTGATGATTAGGGATGATATAGTGAAGGGTTCTTTGCTCTCAAAGATTTTAAAATCAAAGAAGTAATGAAAAATCAAGAGTGCCACCAGGCCTCTAAACCAACGGAGATATCTACCCACAAAGAGTTTATTTGACTTCCAAGGATGCTCCGGGAAGCTGCGGTTAATTGATGAGGCGAATCTCTCTGTGCACTGTTTTAATCTAGTGCCATCATCAAATAGTTTTATTTGCTACACTGGGTATTCTATACTCAGTGATTTAAATTCACATTGCCTTACATTTTTCAAGTGGTCATTAGGGAAATCACAGGGGCTTGAAAAACTGAAGGAAAAAAAACCCCACCAAAAAACCTCCACACCAAACCCCACAAACACCAACAGCTCATCTATGGTGAAACAACTTTTCTTTTATCTTTTCCTTCCTCTTGTTATCTGGTCATAGAAACAGAGCAGTTTGATTTCAGTGTTTTGGTTTGTTTGGGTTTTTTTGCTCCTGAGGTACAACAGATAAGTTTTGCATTTTGGGTTCCAGATGTCTTTTGGCACTGTCCGTAAAGAATATGATAGCAACTACGTATTTCACAGATATGTCATAAGTGATTTTTGTAAAGTGCTTTCAGATGATTACAAAAGAGACATCATAAAAGACCAGAGAATCAACAGTATGTTAGGATGTTTGGCCTCAAAGGACCATGACTGATAAAACTATGCATTGTGATAAAGAAAGTCCTTTTTTTTATTAAAGATGGGCTGACAGTGTCCAGAGCTAGGTTAGGGTTGTAACTTAGGTTTGAGGGCAAATTGGACAAATGCTCAGACATATTAATAGCAATATCCTGAGGCTGATTTCATGAGATTTAGGAATGTCTGAAACAGAGAATAGGCCCCTTACAGTATTGGATCCATCTGCTGTTTTGATGCTAAACACAGATACATAAAACTATCAGAGAGGTAGGATTCAACATTCTATTCAAGTCATCTTTACTTTTCAGGTTTAATTAAAATAAAGCCATTCCAGTTAATAGGAGGTTAGGTACTTTTCAGTGTTTCAAATAAACTCTGAACCTTAATGAAATCTCAGTAGGGAGCAGTGTTGAGCATATTGAGTGTTGGACTGTGAAGTCTTACCAAAAAATATTATTTCTATTGAGATTCTGCTGAACAGGAAAATAAACTCCATTGACTAAGGCTGGATAATCATGAGGTCATCATTAAACTCTTGGTAAAATCCCTAAATCCCCTACTCCTTTCAGTGACTTGTTTTGTATAATTGACTGACTAAACCTCATTATTCTGGGCACAAACCCATCTCTAATTGTTATATTAAAACAGATCTATGCTGGGAGATCTTGAGGAAATAGGAGATGAACCATAATTTCACTTGAAGCGTCTCCAGTGGTCTATCACTGTTAGATACTGACTGATGGATCTGATACATTGTGGCAGTTCCTATAGCCTTCTTAAGCAGATTTTTCGTACTGAAAAACTTTTCTGAGAAGGAAGACATAAACTATGTTTACAATTAACTGAAACATACTACTTCCTTCTTTTCTTCTCTCTTTTCTTTTCTTCTCTCTTTTTTTCTCTTCTCTTTTCTTCTTTCTTCTTTTCTCCTCTCCTCTCCTCTCCTCTCCTCTCCTCTCCTCTCCTCTCCTCTCCTCTCCTCTCCTCTCCTCTCCTCTCCTCTCCTCTCCTCTCCTCTCCTCTCCTCTCCTCTCCTCTCCTCTCTCTTTCTTATGAGATGGTACTATTTGCTTCACAAAACTCAACAAGGTCCTCCCACAAATTAAATCCTCTGTACCATTTACAATAGTGAATCCTCTTTCCCCAAGCAGCTGAATTAATTAATGCAGTTGTTCCTGGAAAAGCTTGTACATTTTATGTACAAATAAACTAGCAGCATCATTCTGAGAAACAAACTGAGCGTCTCAGGAACCTATTCAATCAGCTTCTGATCACTTCAGGAGTCTTTTTGCAGTGAAAATGTCATGTGAAGCTTGAGAGGTGCAAAGAATAAGGTTCAAACAGAACATATAATATTATTTATAATAACATTTTATATTTATATTTACTTTATTATTTTTATTTTATCTTTCATGTAAGAGCCCCCAAAGCAACAGAGCTAATTCAATCTGGTTTCCTATAACTTGAGGTTTCAGGGATAGATTATCTAGTGTCTCAGAAGATATTAACAATGACTGACACTCTCATTCATCATTGTCTCGGTTCTAATTTAAATTCCCAGAGACTCAAATATATTTGATAGAACCAATAACAATTTCTTAGAGTGCCCTTCCCTCTTCCCCCTTCTTTCCCAAAAGAAAGAAAATTTGATGTAGAGAGAGGAAAGGTAAGCACACCCAAGTAAATAATCTCCCTCAGATTTGGAAGTTAAAAAGAAGAAAAGTTTAACAATCAATTAAAAAGGTATCTGAGGTGGGGAAGTTACAAAGGTATAGGGAAGGGGGAAACAAATAGAAGATGTGTAAATACAACCAGATTTTTTTGATCGTAATGGCTTTGTCCGCCTCGTAGGTGATGGCCATGTGGTAAAGCACAGAGAACCAGGAACAGGATGGTGATGCTGGTAAGCAGGGAGGCAGGGAGCGCAGAGCGAGAGAGAAACAGGAAGATGCCCCCGCTTTTATAGACGTTTAGACAGGAAGGGGCACTGGGCTAACCATGAATATTCAGACTCACCTCTGGGGAGGGGTCAAGACTACCTAGGGTCAGGTTCAAGGTCACTTCCCCTGGAGGGTTAACCCTGTACAATCATGTGTTTACTCATAAGGCACATCCATTGACAATCACATTTCAGCCTTCTCAGGACACTCAAACAGCCCCTACCTGAAACCTCTAAGGACTCAATATCTTTAGCTGTCTATCTGAAATTAGCCAAGAATTTCAAGAGCTTTCAGAGATACTGACACTTCATCCTGTAACCTTTGTTTCTATCAGAAACAAACAGAAAACCAACACAAAAAGAAAAAAAATAGCAAAGGCAAACCAACTCTTCAAAGAAGTTCCTGAGTTTTGGGTTGTTTTTAGCAATGTTTGGTGGAAAATGGACTCGTAACAGACTCATAGTCAAAGTCCAATACGAGTGATGTCCTTTGACTCATAGTCAAAGTCCAATACGAGTGATGTCCTTTCGACTGCTTGTGGAAACCATAACATGCTAACCTTAAAGACTCAGATTTGCATTCTGCAGAGCTGTAAGCAGTTTTCACTCATGGCCAAGCCAGGTCTGGCTAGAGCCACTACATTTGCTTCCAATTAAGTAAATTGAAACTTTTGTGCAAGCCTACTTCTACACAGCTCGTGAATGATGTGCATTAGCGATCAGTGCTTCCTCAGTTGGGACAATAATCAGAAGTGGAGGTTGAACCAAGATTCTTGGAAGCAAATAATCCCATTCTTGCATTAATTTTCAACCCAAACACAGATGCAGCTCTGAATTTTACAAATGAGATTCCCCTTCAATAATGAGCAGAAGTAAAGCTTCAGTCCAGATTCCCCAAATTCAAGGATTTTAAAATCCATCTCTTTATTTTGTGGTTTGGACACCAGTGTCTTCTACAGATATTTTTGAAGTTAAAATCTAATAACAGGCAAGAAGTTTCTAGTGTTTTTCTCCTCGGAAAATAATTTCTATATATCTTTCAGCTGGTCAAATTATCCTATTTGAAATGAATTTGTAATTTGCTGCAACCGAGTGACCTGCTTGTGAGGCTGTATCTGATCATTTGCAGACCCTGTTAAATAACAGCTTGTGCATGACTTTAGCAGATGGTTTAGCTAACGTGTAATTTCTACAGGTATCTAAAATAACATTTGGGATAAGGAAACATAATAGCCTCAAGATTCTCTCTTCATTTTTGGAGTCATTTGCTTCTAGATGTTACAGTACAGCAGCAAAGGACCATACAGTGAAAATTATGATAGGTGTAAACTAAGCTCTATAATATTTAAACAATATTCCAGAAACTCTACTAATGTATAAAATAATCTCAGTATATAAAAATAGACTGGATATTAGTATGATTTTTTTCACAGTAAGAATGGTTAGACATTGAAACTGGATGACCAGGGAAGTTGTTGATGCCCCTGCCATGGAGGTGCTCAAGGCCAGTGTTATGGAGGCAGGAATTAATTAGGCCGAGTCAGGAATTTTACAAAAATAGAGTTATTTTATTTTCCCAAAAACCCACCCCCAAAACTATATACAGAAGATAATTTATATTTAATTAGCAGGTTCTTAATTGGTTGAGAATATCTACACAATAGGATGCCACAGGTAAACTTGACTAATTTGAAGTCAGGAGCTGGAAAAGGCTTGAGCTATGAAATATAGCGTTCCCACTATCAAAATAAGGCTGAGCCGAAAGCTACTCACGACAGCTGGCTTGAAAAGAAGGACGATTCAAGGGGCTGTCCCGAGGTCTTTTCAGAAACCTTCAGGGCCATCAAAAAGCGATAAGCCACACAATAAGGTGCTTAAAGTGAAGTCCTTCAGAGCTTGTCTTCGGAGGTCAAAGGCTCACTGCATAGAAGCTATCCAGGCGGGGGGGAGAAGAACTCCAAGCAGGCACATCAAGGTGGGAACACAATCCAAAGGGGGGACAAACTCCACGGCAGGAGCACCCCAAGGTGGGAACACCCCAAGGTGGGAACCCCTTGATATTTATACCTTTCTTGGACAAAGAGCTGAGTTGCCACTTCCTAGGTGTGAAAAGCACACAGCCAATCCTCAGCTGTGGCCGCTCTGCCACAATGCCCTGGTTCAATAATGGCAGCACGTGGTCATCAGCATGCAAACACCAATGCAGACCCTAACTACAACACCAGCCGATTCCAGCGCGGGCCCAGCACGGGGCACTCCTCGTGTCACAAGGGTCCCCCCTGCTCCCCCCCCTTCACACCTGCAGGGCAGGGGGGGGAGAAACAGGTCTGTTAGCACCTTTTTCCTCTCACATTCAAACCACAGAGGGAGAGGAAATTTCTGGGGTACGCGGGACCTCCAGGACAGCCAGGTTGGATGAGGTCTTGAGCAACCTTATCTAGTGGAAGGTGTCCCTGCCTATGGAGTGGGAGTGGATGATCTTTAAGGTCCCTTCCAACCCAAACCACTCGATTCTATGATTCTGTGATAGCTACAAAGGGGGAAGAGCTAATATTTCCTGTTCAAGAAAAATAGTTTCATCGGCACTGCTTTGGTCATAGTTTTAACTACCTACAGTCTCCAGATAATATTTTGTATAGTCATTAATAAAGTTGGACTTCAAAACTCATCAACAAACAATTCCATAAGGTATTTTCAGGAGATAACATATTTTACTGGATATGCATTGTCAAAACTAAGTAGCAAAACTTTGCTCAACAACACTTTACATTTCATTCCAGATGATAAACAAATAGTAACTGGGTTCACAGCTTATGTTTTTTCAGTTTTGAGAGAGAGAAATTTCAGAACATAACTTCATAAGTAGGTAGTTATTCACCTTACGCTTCATTTGTAGCTGAGTGAGGGATTTAGAGATCCTGGAAAGTAAGAGGCTACTGTAAAATAGCACAAGAACAGTCCACAGTGTCCCTTGCAATCCTGATCCCATGATGTGTCCCCACGTGCATTCATACAACAGGAAAGGTATGTTCCCTTCAGTTTCTCCCATCAGGGAATAAACTGGAATGATATGTGATACACTTTCTACCTGTGGACCCACATTTCCTTTGAAAGGAATTCCTGATGCACCAGTGAATGAAACACAACCCCATATACTCCCCTCATGAAGCTGGAATGAGGCCACAGTGTCTCACGAACTGCGCCTGCAAGGTTTCGCTGTAGGACCTGTCAGTGTTATCATGTTGGCTCAGCCAAAGAGCTCCTATGGGAAGCTTCTGCTTTGAATCATCCTCTACAAGAAACCACTGCTCTCTGCCAACCATGAAGGAAAACTATGACCAGTTTTCTGTGTCCAGAGTTAGCCTTTGTTATCACAGTGTTAGTCTTTGTCACCACAATCGTTAATCATTTATCTGCTACAAATTACATGATGCTTTGTTCAGCTAACATTAGTTCTGCTGTGAAATCAGCAAGTGCCTTTGCATGCAGACTTCTGGGTGTTCTGCATGTTTATTATAGAGGAAATACAGCATCCTTCAGACCAAAATTCATATGTATCAGAAAGTTCTGCCAAAATGTTTCATCAGATGTGTTTTTTTTTCTTAAATATTGCAAGCCACAAAAAGAGAGTACAAGTTTCAAAAATGTTTTGAGTGCTGTGTCTAGTTCTGGGCTCTTCAATTCAAGAGAGATGTTAAAATACTGGAATGTGTCCAGAGAAGGGCGACAAAACTGGTGAGGGGCCTGGAACACAGCCCTGTGAGGAGAGGCTGAGGGAGCTGGGGCTGTTTAGCCTGGAGAAGAGGAGGCTCAGGGCAGACCTCGTTGCTGTCTACAACTGCCTGAAGGGAGGCTGTGGCCAGGTGGGATTGGTCTCTTCTCCCAGGCAACCAGCAACAGAACAAAGGGACACAGTCTCAAGTTGTGCTGGAGGAGGTCTAGGCTGGATGTTAGGAGGAAGTTCTTCCCAGAGAGAGTGATTTGCCATTAGAATGGGCTGCCCAGGGAGTGAGTGGAGTCACCGTCCCTGGAGGTGTTGAAGAAAAGTCTGGATGAGGCACTTAGTGCCATGGTCTAATTGATTGGCTAGGGTTGGGTGCTGGGTTGGCCTGGATGATCTTGGGTGTCTCTTCCAACCTGGTTGATTCTATGATTCATGGCCAAAGCAAGCAGTTTGAAATCATGCTCCCTCTAAAGCATTGTGAGTTAGAGACCTACATGCATTTGCTGGTCTTGATCTCCTAGTGTTAGGTTTGGATAGGAGGACTTTTACATTCAGATGATGATTCTTTCAAGCTTGATGAATGAAGCTTTATGTACTCCTGTATATATGTGACATTCAAAAACAAAATGCTTCACTAATAATGAGGGTGATGCAGTGATGGTAGTGGTTGTTATGTATGTTTTAAATAGCCTACAACACTCTCCAGAAATGCATATGTATCCATTATCCTACCTCATTATACTCCTTCTCCTAGTATTTAGGATGCTGCAATTTTCCAGTTCAAACTAAAGCAAATTCAAAACCATTATTAAGTAGTGAGAATAGCTCTGCTCATTGACTTCTATGAGCACTGTAGAAAGAAAATCTAATACTGTAAGCAAATTAAAAAACAACCATAAACCCCAGAAAATGAAGAGAGATCTTAGAAGACCCTCAAAACACATCAAACTATCACTGCCAGTCTTGTGGCACCTATATACATGAGTCTAATTTATATGAATTCTTCCAAACATCACTTATCAAGGAAAATTTCAGTCAACACAGATACATCAGTGAGTTGATCAAGAACATTTTTGTTCTACTTTTCAAATTAAAACATACTGGTTACCTCATGCAACATTTCCCTCCCCCCCCCTCCCTCAAACATGTTGATTTTTTAGGCAATCA
>WAAF01010324.1:0-23170 GCA_013400475.1 Tricholaema leucomelas | reverse complement strand
TTCCCATGACAGGACATAGATCTTAGCAGCAAACCACTATGGGTAGTGGAGTCAGTGGTTACAGGGTATTAATTACTTCCATGTGCCATGGTCTAGTAGATTGGCTAGGGCTGGGTGCTGGGTTGGACTGGATGAGCTTGGAGGTCTCTTCCAACCTGGCTGATTCTATGATTCCACTCTTGGATCTATCATGGACTAAGGTGACAAGTTGCTTATTCTCACTGGGTTTGGGAGATGTCATGAACTGCTCTAGTAACTCCTCAGCTCTATTCTCACTTGTGACTGATAGTAAACCACTTGTTGATTTTGAAATAGCTCAAGTTCAGTATTTCAACTAATGAAGTGCTCACCACTTCCCCAAGGAGCCATTATACAATAGGTCTTGTGGGTAACACAGAGCACAAGTTCACCATGGGTGCTAGGGATAAGGCCACTTGGAGAGCTGAAGGGTGATGAAAGTTTTGGCCTTAGCAGAGAATCATAGAGTTCTATGACATTCTAGCTTATGATAGAAGAATCTCATGATAGATGAATAATTCCACCTTATGACAGAGTGATTATGACATCTAATGACATTCTATCTTGTTTCTGCTGTGAATGGTCTCTAACCTCCTTGTTATTTACTAGTGTGGGTGTGACCAGTGAAGACTTGCAGAATGCTGTCATCCAGATGAATTGATGGGCAGAGTCCATGTTTACAGCTTAGAGAGGGACATACTGACAAAGGTTTAAAACAGTGTGGTGCAAATAAATTTCTGATTGTGTTTTTTAACATGTTGTTAAGCCACATGACACCCCCAAAGCCCTGCATAGCCTGCAGCTTGGATCAACAATTGACTCTTAGGAGTCCCTTTATTGACATTCAGTTATTTCTCCCTCTTTCTTCTAGTCACCACAGGCCCATGGCTACAGTAATAACCAAGTCCTGCAAGACCTAAATTCAGTTTCTTGCTCTGCCACAGTCATTCCATCAGATGCTGAATACTCATCTTTAGTTCTCCTCCTTGTCACTGCAAATGTGTTGTAGCCTTCTGTGCACATGCGGTCCAGCCAACCCTGTGCTGGGCTGCAGCAAGAGCAGTGTGGGCAGCAGGGCAAGGGAGGGGATTCTGCCCCTTTACTCTGCTCTCCTCAGACCCCACCTGCAGTCCTGGGTGCAGTTCTGGAGCCCCCAGCACAAGAAGAACATGGAACTGTTGGAGCCAGTCCAGAGGAGGCCACCAAGATACTCAGAGGGCTTCAGCAGCTCTGCTATGAGGACAGGCTGAGAGAGCTGGGGCTGTGCAGCCTACAGAAGAGAAGGCTTCCAGGAGACCTTGGAGTGGCCTTCCAGCATCTGAAGGGGGCTACAGGAAAGCTGGGGAGGGACTATTGACAAGGTCTGGTAATGACAGGATGAGGGGGAATGGGTTTTGAAGTGACAGAGGGGAGATTTAGACTGGATGTTAAGAAAGAGTTCTTTGCAGTGAGGGTGGTGAGACACTGGCACAGGTTGCCCAGGGATTCAATGTGATTCACATTGAGTGATTCTGTGCTCCACAACCTCCCTGGCGGAGTTGAAGGCCAGGCTGGATGAGTCCTTGAACGACCTGTTCTAGTGGGAGGTGTCCCTGCCTATGGCAAGGAGCTGGAATTGGATGATCCTTGAGGTCCCTTCCAACCTAACCCATTCTGTGATTCTATGATTTTCCATTCACAGCTTATGGGTTGTCCTGGGTTAGGACCCTGGCATAGGTTGCCCAGGGAGGTTGTGGATGCTCCCTCCCTGGAGGTGTTCAAGGCCAGGTTGGATGATCTTTGAGGTCCCTTCCAATCTAAACCATCCTATGACTCTATGACTCTCTATCTATCTCTTCCTTACTGAGATTGACTCTCCCTGTTATCTTCCTGTCTCTTTTCTTGTCCTTTTTAGAGTAAGTCCTTCTTGAATTTACTTTTCTGTGTTGGAAGACTTTCCCTGATTATCCTTCCCCACACTTACAAGGTCACTTTAAAGGCTCCCATTTGCTTTTGCCTCTTTGACTTTCCAGAGCAAAGTTTTTTTTACTCAGCAAACACTGAGATTTCTGGCCTAAATAAATAAATAAATAGCTCCTTTAGAAGGGAGCAAAACTTTCTGGTCTTTATTTGAAGCATGTTTTTGGTGCAGGGAATGCTTGAGTCCCTTGCTCCTGATCTGATTCATCCAGTGGTTTGAAGGACAATAACAGCAGATGATTGGAAAGGAATGATGGCAATTTCTGCCTGGTATGCTTCAGACATTTTGCAGTGCCTCTCCTTGCCCTGTGACAAAAGCTGTGAAGGATTCTGTGTGGGGAGAGACTGGCAGGTTGTTTTTGTTGTTAAGCTGAGATAGCAATGCGTGGGTGGAAGAGGATTTGATTCAGTGATGAGAGTTGGAGTTGGAGGGGAAGGCAGAGCTTAATCTCTACTCCAATATCCTGCTTCTCTGCTCAGTGGGAAATGCTTGCTGCAGGTGAACAGCTAAAAATCTCTGTGTGCAGCAAAGGGCTTGAAGATCTTGGCCATATTCTGAGAGCAATTCCCAGAGTGTACTAAAAATTATATCCTACACCTGAAAGCAAAGGAGAAAAAAGATCTGAAAGCTGTAGCTACAGATACTGGAATGAGTCCAGAGAAGGGCAGCAAGGCTGGGGAGGGGCATGGAGCACAGCCCTGTGAGGAGAGGCTGAGGGAGCTGGGGGTGTGCAGCCTGCAGAAGAGGAGGCTCAGGGGGAACCTCATTGCTGTCTACAGCTACCTGAAGGGAGGCTGTAGCCAGGTTAGGGTTGCTCTCTTCTGCCAGGCAAGCAGCAACAGAACAAGGGAACACAGTGTCAAGTTGTGCCAGGGCAGATCTAGGCTGGATGTTAGGAGGAAGTTGTTGGCAGAGAGAGTGATTGGCATTGGAATGGGCTGCCCAGGGAGGTGGTGGAGTCACCATCCCTGGAGGTGTTGAAGCAAAGCCTGAATGAGGCACTTAGTGCCATGGTCTGGTTGACTGGATAGAGCCGGGTGCTAGGTTGGGCTGGATGATCTTGGAGGTCTCTTCCACCCTGCTTGATTCTATGATTCTATGAAATAAGCTTTGCATTTCCAGTATTAAACTATCTAAACCCATATGTAAATGGTGATGTTTTAACCGGAGGAGCATTAACTGTCATTAACTTCCACTGTATCCTGCCCAATATGCTTAGACTGGGAAGGTCCCAAATCCAGCAACTGGCTCAAACTAGTCAGGGGGAATCTGCTCCTGCATTCTCCTGTCTTGTTCATATTGGGCACATGAAAGTGTGTGGAGTTCCTCGTCTCAATAAGCAGTACAAGACAGGACCTGATACAGGCCTGCTAATGTAATTTTTTTGTAGCCTGTGACCAGAAAAGATGCTGGTCATAATTCTGTTCAAGTGTCTCTTAGCCTCAGAGTAGAAGAGCTTGACTCAAAGTAATTAATCACTGAGAAAAGCTTGGGCTGTTCTTTGTAATTACTTTGAGGGAAAGTGAAGGAGAGAAAGAGAAGAAATATTGGAGCTAAAGCATGGCCATGAGAAGAGTGAAGATGATTTGAAAAGTAACACCTATGCTTTTTGAAATTAGGTTTTCTTAGCCATGCTTTCACTAAATTTGGGGACAGCACTGTCGTGGGAGAGAAAGATCTGCCTGATTGTAAGATGTGTTCGTGGAAGCAGGACTATTGTATGGGTTCTTTTTCACAGTGGTGAGCTGAGTTTGCTGATGGCAGAGGGCATGCAGCTAACCTCATTTCCAAGAAACAGATGCTGACAAAACCACGTCCTCTATGCACATGGGCTAGCTGTGAGTGCTCTTCACATCCAAGCAGAGGAAGCACACAGGATGAAAAAGTGTCTCCCTGGTTTTCTCTAATACTGGTGCTCCAGGGGTGAGAAGGCTTAGGAGTTTAGGGACAGGATATGGAAGATTTCAGCAGAAGAAAGGTTCTTAACCCAGGCTGTAGTTCTCAGCAAATGAAGAAGCTGGTTTATGTTTATGTGCTCAGCACTGGTCAGGCCACACCTTGAGTGCTGTGTCCAGTTCTGGGCCCCTCAATTCAAGAGAGATGTTGAGGTACTGGAATGTGTCCAGAGAAGGGCAGCAAGGCTGGGGAGGGACCTGGAGCACAGCCCTGTGAGGAGAGGCTGAGGGAGCTGGGGGTGTGCAGCCTGCAGAAGAGGAGGCTCAGGGCAGACCTCATTGCTGTCTGCAGCTACCTGAAGGGAGGCTGTAGCCAGGTGGGGTTGGGCTCTGCTGCCAGGCAAGCAGCAACAGAACAAGGGGACACAGCCTCAAGCTGTGCCAGGGCAGGTCTAGGCTGGATGTTAGGAGGAAGTTGTTGGCAGAGAGAGTGATTGGCATTGGAATGGGCTGCCCAGGGAGGTGGTGGAGTCGCTGTCCCTGGAGGTATTCAAGCCAAGCCTGGCTGGGGCACTTAGTGCCATGGTCTGGAATGCACAACTAAGGCTACTCTTTCATGGCCCTGTTATTGCATTCTACAAAATCAAAGCCCTTTTTACAGGCACCTCATGAATTTGAATTAGTGGAGTCAAAACTGGAAGCAAGTTATAATTTATCTCACTGCAAAATCATCACACTACTCATCTCTGGATTAGTGACTACTGGCCAGTGCCAAGAATGATGGCTTTTAAGTCCAATTTAATACAGCTGTTCCTCTTAGGGTCTTCATTTACTTTGCCCAAGGCATCCCAAGCTGCATTAGACTTCATTGGCTTCTGAGGCTAGAAAAAGCTCTAGGATCATTTATTCTTGTCTCTTATATGGTATAAACTCTTTGATGTCACCATGGGAATTTTTCTAGTGCTTGCTGATTATATTTCTACTCTTAACTAGTAAGCTACTAGCAGTATACTGCTACTATACTACTACTGCTGTATTAATCCACCATCAGAGCAAAGCCTGAATGTTACAGTGTGGAGAGATTCTCTTGGTTTGTCCTTTTCAGCACTGAATACAACAGGAAGATAAAAAATCTGGAAATAACATCTCATGCCCATCCCACTTTCTCTCTGCCTGTCTCCCATCTAATGCTCTGTTCTATCTCTTTAGTTAATAAATCTAAGTGATGAATCAGCCAGGCATCAAGCCACTTGATCTGACTACCTGATATTATTTCTGTTACATAAAAGTCAACAGCAAATAAAAGGCAAAAGCCTTGTGGCCAAGGCAGTGAATGGAAATGGAAAACCACAGCAGGCTGCTGGGAGAGATGAGCCAGCAGTGTGCACTTGCAGCCCAGAAAGCCAAGCAGAGCCTGGGCTGCAGCAGGAGAAGTGTGGCCAGCAGGGCCAGGGAGGTGATTCTCCCCCTCTGCTCTGCTCTGCTCTGCTGAGGCCCCACCTGGAGTACTGCATCCAGTTCTGGAGCCCCCATCACAAGAGGGATGTGGAGATGCTGGAGCGTGTCCACCTCACCTCCTGTAACATTACCTTGTGGATCCAAGTGACTGCAGTTGTCTGTGTTTGTACTAAGATGCTGAAAGGGCTCAAGGTCAGGGTGTACCTCCAGCAGAGAACCATTTATCATAAAATCAGAGAATGGTTTAGGTTGGAAGGGACCTTTAAAGGTCCAGTCCAGCTGGGCCAAACTGTCCAGACCAACTGGACAAAAATCCAGTCCAACTCTTTTGCAGTCAGCAGTGACATCTTCAACTACATCAGATCCTCATCCAACTTGACTCCCAATGTTTCCAGCCCTTACAAAACCAGCTGAAAATAACAATATATTACCTATTGTGCTTTTCTCTCCATGTTACCAATTAGTGTATTAAAAGCTGGTCTGTATGATCATGTGTTAGTGCATGGCATCTGTTCCTTGGCACTGGTAACTCAGCCAAGATCCCAACCTGCATGTCTTTATTTATTTATTTTAATAATTTACTTTAAATTATTCTACCTTTAAGAACATTCAGGCTTTGATTATCTATACTGAATAAATGCATTTATTGCTCCAGAAAGCAGCACTTGAATTCTCATTTATGTAAGCACACCTGACTTGTGCTTTTTGTTGGTTTAGCCAGCTCAAAACATGAACAGAGTTCCTGAATGCTTTTGCAGGAAAAATACACATTCAGAGCAGTGAACATCAAAGTCTTGAAGAATGGATCACCCAGGAGAAGCTCTCAGAGCTCTGTGGTTCTATGAAGTGCTTTTACAAGAACCACTGAATCAAGCAGGTTGGAAGAGAACTCCAAGATCATCCAGTCCAACCTAGCACCCAGCCCTAGACAATCAACCAGACCATGGCACTAAGTGCCTCATCCAGGGTTTGCTTCAACACCTCCATGGATGGTGACTCCACCACCTCCCTGGGCATTCCAATGCCAATCACTCTCTCTGCCAACAATTTCCTCCTAACATTCAGCCTGAACCTGCCCTGGCACAACTTGAGACTGTGTCCCCTTGTTCTGTTGCTGGGTGCCTGGCAGAAGAGACCGACCCCACCTGGTTACAGGCTCTCTTCAGGTAGCTGTAGACAGCAATGAGGTCTTCCCTGAGCCTCCTCTTCTGCAGGCTGCACACCCCCAGCTCCCTCAGCCTCTCTTCACAGGGCTGTGCTCCAGGCCTCTCACCAGCTTCGTTGACAAGCCCACCCTCTGCTTTGTGCCTGCTAGCACAGCAGCACTTGTGCCAGGTCTATGATTCTATAAGGAATGCCTCAATATGTTATTTTCATGGTGTGGTGTTGCCTTAAAGGTAGTTTATATGTTATTTAATCTCTCTGAGTACAGGCTTTGCTGTAGACCATGTCCTGCTGTGGTCAGTGGCAGAGTAACTAACCATGAAGCTGCAGTTTGCAGTGTACGGGAGAACAGCACTGCAAAGGAGCAGCTTTGCAGAGTGCTTTTAGGTTTGAATCAAAGGGCCAGGGCCAACATATTCAGACAGCAGGCAGAATCAAGCTAACAATGACTTGGAGAAGAACCAGCCCTTGGAGTAAGTTGTTGTATAATAGCCTATTCATTAATGTTCTGGTTCTCAGAGACGTGACGTTTTGGGAGCTATGAAATCACTCAGACTAGACTCAGCCAAGCTGGAAATTAAGAATGAAGCTCTGTTTACAGCTTAGCACAGCAGACAAGCAGATATGCACAAATCTATACAGTCATATACAAATTGAAAGTAACACAGAAACACAACACCCCTCCCACAAACAATCAGAGTCCCAACCCAAACCTCCTTCCCCCTCCCTCTTTCCTTCCCTTCAGAAATAACCAGATCAACCCACGTATATCTCATGTGATAAATCTGGAGATGTGAGGTGAGATGGCAAAAAGATGATGAGGAGGTTAGAGGAAAAAGGGGTTAGGTGGATTAGAGAGTTAAAGGCAGAGTCAGCCACAGAGACCAGACTGCCAGAAGGAAGGCACAGCCAGACGTTGAGAGCTAAGAAGTGTGTAAGAAGTGAGTGTCATATCTAAATTTTGACTAGTTGTGTTTCTCAGCAGAAAGCTGAGGGATTGTGGTGGAGAGTCCCAAGGATCACAGAATAGGCTTGAGTGCCTATGGGCTCTCCACAACAGTGATATAGATTACTGTTGAGTTTGTTTTTTCTTCTCACAGCTAAGGATTTCATTTCTCTCAGTAAAAGCCCCAAACCAGCACAAGAAAACTGATTTCAGCATCCCAAACACAATGCAAGGACAGCCTGACAGCCCCAGCTGCTTTCTCCAGTGACAATGTGTTTTCTCTGCTATTCTTTCACAGTACCCCACTGTAGATAGCCTCATTGTTTTCTTCTCCTGGATCATTTCCATTTATTGTCCTGGGAAAATCTGTGCTGGAAAATAATCTCACCTGGAGCTCCCAACTTGCTATTCATATGTTCTGTATGTTCTCAGCTTTGACAGCTATTGCTTGTTTGCATTTATTAAGTGCAGTTGTTGCTTATTTACAGTTGGCAAAACATGTTCAGAACTGGACCTAGGAGCAGTTAGCTTCACGTTTTCAGGTGGTAAAGGGGAAAACACAGCTGGAAACTCTCAAGTTCACCAATTTTATATTTAGCTGATTATTTTGCTCCAAATTTAACCTGTGGTAAACAATAAATAAATAAATAAGAATAAAAATAGCCTGGGTATTCTGAGCTCAGTCTGGTTTTGTTCTTATGAATAACTGGCATATTACTTTGCCAAGTGGCACTGTAAAATCCATGATGGAAAGCGCTGTGCAGAACCTCTCATTTCTCTTCAGAATAGATACAGATCCTCATGGAAAGGAACATTTGGTTCAGTGTGCACTTGCAGCCCAGAAAGCCAACCAGAGCCTGGGCTACAGCAGGAGAAGTTTGGCCAGCAGGGCCAGGGAGGTGATTCTCCCCCTCTACTCTGCTCTGCTGAGACCCCACCTGGAGTGCTGCATCCAGCTCTGGAGCCCCCATTACAAGAAGAATATGGAGATGCTGGAGTGTGTCCAGAGAGTGATGGTCAGAGGGCTGGAGCACTTCTGCTGTGAGGACAGACTGAAAGAGTTGGGGCTGTTCAGTCTGGAGAAGAGGAGGCTGTGAGGTGACCTTCTTGTTGCCTTTTGGTATCTGAAGGGGGCTACAAAAAAGCTGGGGAGGGACTTTTTAGGATATCAGGGAGTGATAGGACTGGGGGGAATGGAGCAAAGCTGTTGATGGGTAGCTTCAGGCTGGATGTGAGGAGGAAGTTGTTCAGCTTGAGAGTGGTGAGAGGCTGGAATGGGTTGCCCAGGGAGGTGGTTGAGGGAGGTGCCCCATGGCTGGAGGTGTTTAAGGCCAGGCTGGATGAGGCTATGGGCAGCCTGCTCTAGGGTAGGGTGTCCCTGGGCATGGCAGGGGGATTGGAACTGGCTGCTCCTTGTGGTCCCTTCCAACCCTGACTGATTCTATGATTCTATGATTCTAAATGGATGCAACTCCCAACTGAGGGCCTTAGTGTTTGGCAAAGAATGAAAGATGTTAAGTGTACAGGGAGCTATCAATGTCATAATCTTAAAATACAGACAGAGTCCACAGAGATACTTAACACTTCCATATTCCATACTGTGGCTGGAAAAAAATGTGGTGAACTACATTACTGTAAATGTAAAACATCTAGATGGAGACAAACTGGAATGAACTCAGTGAAACAAGAAGAGCTTTGTAAGGGTTAACATTTATGAAAAAAATAAAAGGAAATAAAGAAATCTTACAAATAGCCTTAGCTGACAATAGCTTAGAGGCTTAAGAGCAATTTCAAAGTAAAGAGAAAGGGACTTGGTGATATTAACCCCTAAGAGCAATTTTAGTAAAGACAAAGGGACTTGGTGATGTGAACACAGTGGAATCATAGAATCACTCTGGTTGGAAGAGCTCCAAGCTCACCCACTCCAACCTAGCACCCAGCCCTGGCCAATCAACCAGACCATGGCACTAAGTGTCCCATCCAGGCTTTGCTTCAACACCTCCAGAGACGGCGACTCCACCACCTCCTGGGCAGCCCACTCCATTCTGTCCCCATAGCAGAGCTGCTCCAGCTCTCTGATCATCTTTGTGGCACTGAAGTTTTCCTAGGCCACCCTTCCATAAGGGAAAAAAATACAACCAAAACATCAGTTCCTATGTAGTTCTTCTCAGGAAAATACCAGAGCATCACCTCAATGTCTGCATCCAGATGAAGGCTTACATCTTGTCCTCTGCCATGACCCGAAACATTTGGTGATGAATGCAGGATCTATACCTTCTTTGCATTCAGTGTTGATCACATTCTTGGAGCAGGCAGCTGTGCAGCAGCAGCCAATATAGGGTCAGGAATTAAAGAATCATAGAATCAAACAGGTTGGAAGAGACCTCCAAGCTCACCCAGTCCAACCTAGCACCCAGCCCTGGCCAATCAACCAGACCATGGCACTAAGTGCCTCACCCAGGCTTTGCTTGAGCACCTCCAGGGACAGCGACTCCACCAGCTCCCTGGGTAGCCCATTCCAATGTCAGTCACTCTCTTATGTGTCAAACCTCAACAGAACAAGGGGACACAGTCTAAAGTTGTGCCCATTCCAATGCCAATCACTCTGTCTGGCAATAACTTCCTGCCAAAATCCATCCTATCAAGAGGATGGAATGAAATGGAAGAAAAAAAAGCAATTTAAATGCCATGAAAGAAACAATTTTATAATAATGAAATCTGACCAATCCTGGAACAGTTTTCCACAGTAAATAACAATTAAGGGAGTTACATTCAGGTTGGATAGAGGAGTATAAAACTACTGTAATATGTGTGTAATTGATGTATAAACATTGCAATGACAATAGTCTGATAAAGGGCTGAAGTCAATCTATTGGATTTCTCCATGTTTCCATCCAGGTGTTATTTTTGAGTTGTTTCTTGGAGCAGGAAATAAACTGAACCTTCAAAATGACTCTTTCAGTTTTGTGTATAGTTGGAATCCATCTGTAAGATTTGGCTGCTGAACAAAACCTAGCATATACTTTCCTTGGAAGGTCTCCAGAACCTTCTGCTTCCCAAAAACCAAAACCAAAACCACCCAACACTCTCCACAAGAATGTGTGACATCCATTTAAATATTTTGTATTTTGCTTCTGTTTCTCTTACTTGAAACTCAATAAATATGATGGGAAACAGACAGCACAGGGTTGTCAGGCACTGGAACAGCTATCGAGGGAGGTGGTGGAATTGACATTCCTGGATGCATTTAAAAGCCATACAGATGCTGCATACTGGGCTTACTGTGTCCAGTTCTGGGCTCCTCAATTCAGAAGAGATGCTGAGGTGCTGGAAGGTGTCCAGAGAAGGGCAGCAAGGCTGGGGAGGGGCCTGGAGCACAGCCCTGTGAGGAGAGGCTGAGGGAGCTGGGGGTGTGCAGCCTGCAGAAGAGGAGGCTCAGGGCAGACCTCATTGCTGTCTACAGCTCCCTGAAGGGAGGCTGTAGCCAGGTGGGGTTGAGCTCTTCTGCCAGGCACCCAGCAACAGAACAGGGGGACACAGCCTCAAGTTGTGGCAGGGGAGGTCTAGGCTGGATGTTAGGAGGAAGTTGTTGTCAGAGAGAGTGATTGGCATTGGAATGGGCTGCCCAGGGAGGTGGTGGAGTTGCTGTCCCTGGAGGTGTTGAAGCAAAGCCTGGCTGAGGCACTTAGTGCCATGGTCTGGTTGACTGGATAGGGCTGGGTGCTACGTTGGACTGGATGAGCTTGGAGATCTCTTCCAACCTGCTTGATTCTGTCATTCTATGAGAACTGGGGACATGGTGCAGTGACAGACTTGGTGGAGTGAGCAAAATGGCTGGACCTGATGATCTCAGCAGTCCTTTCTGGCCTGAGTGATTCTATGATTCTATGCTGAGTTTCACCTCTGAAGGTAAGGCACTTACAATTAGACACATAATAGACACTTTCAGGGCCTGTCTGGATGTGTTCCTCTGTGACCTGAGCTAGATTGTATGGTCCTGCTCTGGCAGGGGGGTTGGACTCAATGATCTGTTTGGATGCCTCCCAACCCCTAGCACCCTGTGAGCCTGTGATCCTGATCTGCATCTAAGTGTCTACATAGAACAGCTTCCCTTTTCCTGTTACAATCTCTGGATGTCCAATCAATATAATCAGTGAAGTCTAGAGAATAATCCAACTGCTCAAATGACTCCACTGATTTTACAGTTTGGTCCAGTTGCCTAAAGATGGGGTCCAGTGTCATCTGGGATGAAGCTACACAGGAGTGGTGGCCACTACCCAGGAGCTACAAATTCATGGACTATCACATCAGAGAAGGAATCACAGCTGACCTTGACACAGAACTGTGCTGCCTTGATGCCTATATCAAGGTAACCAAATTAAATCCAGATGTCAATTAAACATAATTGGATCATAGGCACCTAGTCTGCATGTGGGAATGAGTGCTGATTGCAAGCTGCAAATGAGATCTCTCCTTCTGTGGATGGACAGAGAGAAATTCCAGTAATATATGAACTGGAATAAGGTGGGATAAGTAATGACGATGAAGTCTTTGTCGGCAACACAGAAGCTTTGAGAGCTATGAAACTCTACAGCTGATCTCTAGTTCCTCAAAGGGAAGCAAGGAGAAGAAGCCACACTGATCAGGATGAGAATCCAGGGTGCACAGGTCTGTATCCCACCTGCAGAGGGGGTGGCAGCTGCAAAGTGAGACTGTGTAAGATGTGGAAGGGGAAACATGAAGTAACTGGCATAAGGTGGGATGGGTAATGACAATGCAGTCTTTACCAGCCACACAGAAACTCTGAAAGCTATGAAACTCTACATCTGATCTTCAGTTCCTCAAAGGGAGGCAAGAAGAAGCCACACTGATCAGGATGAGAATTCAGGGTGGACAGGTCTGTACCCCACCTGCAGAGGTGGCAGCTGGAAAATGAGACTGTGTAAGATGTAGAAGGGGAAACATGAGGTAAGTGTTGATGTGAGTCATTCTGACACACCATTAATTATGTTTCCAACCCTGGAACGAGATTCTGTCAGTCCTGTACGTTTGTCAAGGTGGAAAGTGCTAGCACAAGCCTGTGTGTGTCAGAGGGGCTTCTAAAATCTTGGAGGTCTCTTCCAGCCTGGTTGAATCTATGATTCTAAAGAGAATTAGGTGAGGCTGAAGAGATTCCTTATAGCTTGGTTACACTTTATCCTCTCCCTGTATGACAATATTGGACAAATGTGAACTGAATGTGATGTAAAGCTTAGGATTCACCTGACCTTTAGCCATCCAAAGACAAAGGAGCAGGTTTCTCTTTCGGGAGGTGGTACTTGCAGAGCAAGGTTTGCATCACCTCTTTTCAATGCCTGTCCTGGACAGGGTGGACTGCCAGCTGCCCATGGCACTCTCTATCTACTGTCAATAAAGGAGGCCCACACAATCTCTGTACACCTGGGCCCTAGTTTTAAATTCCCACATGTGGCAATTAGCCACTTAAGCCTGGAAACTATTTATCATTGGGTAGCTGAGATATCCATATAAGGCTGGGAGAGATGGCTGAGAGGCAGCATGTAGTGGTTTGGGTGTTCCCTTCCACCCCCACACACTTTAGAAATCACCCAGACTAGACTCAGCCAGCTCTGGAAATGTGAATGAAGCTTATATTTACAGCTGGCACAATGTACAAGCAGATAGTTACAGTACATACAGTTATAGACAGAAATAGACAAGGGAAAAGGTAATACAGAAACACAACAGCCCTCCCAGAAACCTGAGTCCCCAGGAGGGGCTCTCAACCACCCCTTCACCTTCCCCCTACCCCTCTCAACCTTACCCCAGTCCCAAGGAAGAATGGAGGTTCAGCCAGGGGGTTAAGAAACAAGGTGAATCAGCCAAAAAGCAAATGGAGGGTGAGGTTAGAGAGTGAGATGGAGTTCAGCCAGCAGCCCAGAGCTCCCCAGCAGGCAAAGAGCTGAGAGCAAAGCCTAGAAGAGAGCGAGTGAAGTGACCTTATCTCTGTTTTGCTTTTTATTCTTTACACACCTCAGCAAGACTGTGAGAGAAGCAGACATCCCCATTGTTTTCATTGTATAGCCTATGATCTAGTCCTTCTCACCAAAACATTCCAGCTAGGCTCAAACTAGCACACAGCACAAGCAGACCCCATAGCTGCTGGAGGGAAGGCAGAAGACTGAAGTGCTCAGTGCCAGATAGTTTAGGCACCATGCACTGGTTCGTGGTGGTCTCACTCCTCAAAGTTCACTGACTGTGACATCTAAATTCATGGGTCAGTATGAATTCCAGACCTAAATCTGCAAATCTGCCATCATTTTTCCACCCCTACATCCACTCAAGCTGGGATTGAATCACAGTGACTTATATAGGGGGATCCTACAGCTTATTTTATAACAACATTTTAAAGATAATTGTGTTTCATACCTTGTTCCACACCTTTCCTACAGAATTACTCTCAGAGATCACAAGTATGAATCATAGAATCAACCAGGTTGGAAGAGACCTCCAAGCTCATCCAGTCGTCCAACCTAGCAACCACCCCTGGCCAATCAACCAGACCATGGCACTAAGTGCCCCAGCCAGGCTTGGCTTCAACACCTACAGCAACAGCAATTCCACCACCTCCCTGGGCAGCCCATTCCAATGCCAATCACTCTCTCTGACAACAACTTCCTCCTAACATCCAGCCTAAACCTCCCCTGGCACAACTTGAGGCTGTGTCCCCTTCTTCTGTTGCTGCTTGCCTGGCAGAAGAGACCAACCCCACCTGGCTACAGCCTCCCTTCAGGTAGTTACAGACAGCAATGAGCTCTGCCCTNCAACATCTCTCTTGAATTGAGGAGCCCAGAATTGAACACAGCACTCAAGCTGTGGTCTGACCAGTGAGTGCTGAGTCCAGGGGTAGAAGAACCTCCCTTGTCCTGCTGGCCACACTGCTCCTGAGCCAGCCCAGGATGCCATTGGCTCTGCTGCCCACCTGGGCACTGCTGCCTCATCTTCAGCTCCTCTCTACCAGCACCTCCAGGTCCCTCTCTGCCTGGCTGCTCTCCAGCCACACTGTCCCCAGCCTGTAGTGCTGCTTGGGGTTGTTGTGGCTGAAGTGCAGAACCCATTGGTCTCTGCCCACCATCCAGCCTGACAAGGCCCAGCCTGAAAGATGGTCCTGAAGCATCAGAAATCTTTCACAGGCTTTATGTCCTTTAGAAGGAGTGTGCAGTTCTGGAGCCCCCAACACAAGAAGGACATGGAACTGCTGGAGCCAGTCCAGAGGAGAGCCATGAAGATGCTGAGAGGGCTGCAGCAGCTCTGCTGTGAGGACAGGCTGAGAGAGTTGGGGCTCTGCAGTCTGGAGAAGAGAAGGCTTCGAGGAGACCTTAGAGTGGCTTTCCAGTATCTGAAGGGAGCCTACAGGAAGGCTGGGGAGGGACTATTGACAAGGTCTGGTAATGTCAGGACGAGGGGGAATGGGTTTAAACTGGCAGAGGGGAGATTTAGACTGGATGTTAGGAGGAAGTTCTTTACAGTGAGGGTGGTGAGACACTGGCACAGGTTGCCCAGGGAGGTTGTGGATGCTTCCTCCCTGGAGGTGTTTAAGGCCAGGCTGGATGAGGCCTTGAGCAAGCTGCTCTAGTGGGAGGTGTCCCTGCCTATGGCAGGGGGTTGGAGCTGGATGATCCTTGAGGTCCCTTCCAACCTAAACCATTCTGTGATTCTATGAAAACATTCACAACTGTAAGGAGGCAGGCCACAAACTTTTCAGCTTGTGGATGTACATGGAGAACATTCAGTCAGGATGGGAAGTGACCTTGTCTCTATAAATGACACCATTTCAAACCTTTGTTGAGTGATGCATCCAACTCTGGAGTAGACATCTCTGACAAGGCATCTAAACAATGGAGAGGGTTCAAAGGAGAACTGAAAATACAATCCAGGGCAGGGAAACAAATCTTTCACGAGGCAGGCTTAAGAAATTCACATCTTTTTTTCTTTTCAGCTCCTTGCAAGGAAGGCTCAGGCACAATGACATCTGACCAAAGCATCTCCTGTCTCCTAACCTTAAGCTGTCCCAACGATTTTACTTGGAACTATCAACCACATCTAGTTGGAAAGGCTGGAGAAATCTTGTAGCAGGCTTCATATGTGACTCTGCAGCAGATAAAAACAGAAAGGGAAAATAAACACTAGCAGGCTAACACCATGCAGAGTTTGAGTTCAGCTGTGTTCTGGGATAGTATGAGGCACCAGACATTTGACTTCAAATCTCACATCCTGTTGGAGGTTCAGGCTGTCCAGGTGGCAGGAGATGATCACAGGATATTAGGAGTTGGAAGGGACCCAAGGAGATCATCAATTTTGACCCTCNTGGGGGTGTGCAGCCTGCAGAAGAGGAGGCTCAGGGCAGAGCTCATTGCTGTCTACAACTCCCTGAAGGGAGGCTGTAGCCATGTGGGGTTGGGCTCTTCTGTCAGGCAAGCAGCAACAGAAGAAGGGGACACAGTCTCAAGTTGTGGCAGGGGAGGTCTAGGCTGGATGTCAGGAGGAAGTTCTTCACAGAGAGAGTGATTGGCATTGGAATGGGCTGCCCAGGGACGTGGTGGAGTTGCTGTTGCTGTAGGTGTTCAAGACAAGTCTGTCTGGGGCACTTAGTGCCATGGTCTGGTTGATTGGCCAGGGCTGGGTGCTAGGTTGGATGACTGGATGAGCTTGGAGGTCTCTTCCAACCCGGTTGATTCTAAGATTCTAAGCACATACAGACATGGCATCAACCTGGTTGATTCTATGATTCTAAGCACATACAGACATGGCATTTGAACTACTCACAGGTAGTCTCATAGTCCTACTGGAGGAAAGAGCTTGGAAAAGTGCATGATATAAACAGAAACCTTCCCAGCAGAATATAAATACTGAGCCTGGCATTACTGAGAGCTCTGACAACCCTGATGGTGGGGGGCAGGGAGTGAGGGGTGGTATAATTATCTCAGCCTTCATTGAGTGAAGAGGATGACTGCACAAATTAAAGGTGTGGCCAGCTGTCTCCATGCCACATTAGCCATAGTGGGTTCCTCTCTGGCTGTTTCTTAGCAGTCACTAAAGGAAAGTCTCTCCCCAGCTAGCTGAAACACTCCACCACACCATGTGCACATTCATTGTCTATTTCTGTCCAAGCCAAGGAATTTATTTTGAGTCACTGCTTTGTGAGCATGTTTGAATCTCCTCTGACCACACTTTACCTTTGGGATGGGGACTGCCCAGCGTGGGGGTGGCACTTGATGCAAGCATGTACTTCTGTGTACAGGCAAACTCATTTTATGCCACTTTCTAAAGCAATTCATGTCGTCCTGACCTGTGGCAGAGGGAAGGCAGATCTTCAGGGTGGAGGTCACTGGATTCCTTCTAAGTCCACCCAGCTGAAGAAAAGTAGCACAAAGCATCTTCAGTCCTTCTCTAAGTATGAGGGGATTTGCAGGAGGCCAGACATGTGACAAGTGGCCATGCTGCCTTCTGCCATGGCCATATAAGCCCAAATACTACTGAATGCAGTCAGTATGAGACTTGGAGTGAAGAAGTACAGATCTTAGCTAAAGGTTCTTCAGGTATTTTGCTTACATGTGCCTGTATGTCTGAGCCACAGAGGGCTTCAGTCTGCTAAGTAACTTGATGATAACACTCTTGAATCATAGAATCATAGAATCAACCAGGTTGGAAGAGACCTCCAAGCTCATCCAGTCCAACCTAGCACCCAGCCCTGGCCAGTCAACCAGACCATGGCACTAAGTGCCCATCCAATCTTTCCTTGAACACCTCCAGGGATGGTGACTCCACCACCTCCCTGGGCAGCCCATTCCAATGCCAATCACTCTCTCTGCCAACAACTTCCTCCTAACATCCAGCCTAGACCTGCCCTGGCACAACTTGAGACTGTGTCCCCTTGTTCTGTTGAGGTTTGATACATGAGAGAATGATTGGTATGGTAGGCTACAATAGTTTGTGCCACAAACATGCACAGTGGTTGTAGGTATCAAAGGTTACTTCAGAGTAAAGATCTAGTGACATGGTCAGTGATGTTTATACATCCAAAGAGGGCATATAAGCAGATTCAGTGAGCCCAGTCAGGTAAAAACCTGCCTGTTTTTTACCACTGACTGTGAGGGAAACAAGTGCAAGCAAAGTCACAAAGTTGGATGAGATGAATGCCACTATTGCCAAGGGGAGGTCTAGGCTGGATGTTAAGAGGAAGTTGTTGCCATAGAGAGTGATTGGCATTGGAATGGGCTGCCCAGGGAGGTGGTGGAGTCGCTGTCCCTGGAGGTGTTCAAGCAAAGCCTGGATGAGGCACTTAGTGCCATGGTCTGGTTGATTGAACAGGGCTGGGTGCTAGGTTGGATTGGATGAGCTTGGAGGTCTCTTCCAACCTGGTTGATTCTATGATTCTATGATACCAGATATAGAAATATATTAGTTAGTAGTCAAGAAGAGCACAGGAGGAAAAATTGTCAGAAAAGGAGCTGATAGTGTAGGAAAACAACACAGAAACACCAAACCAACCCCAAACTGCTAATCTTTATAAATCACACGCATTTTTGAGAGGAAAGGGTGAAATTATTTTCCCATAAGTGTGATCTGGGGCTTGAAGAGCAGCAAGGGAGATTTGGGCAGTTTGGGCATTACAAAGCCTTTGTAAGGATAAGCACTAGAATCAATCTTCCAAGAGGGTACAAGGATCACCATCCTGGAAGACGATCTTTAAATCAGCCCACAGAAAATGTTGTCAGGAGGACTGCAACTGGAATTGGAGATGCAGGAAAAGCTCAGTTCCCGGGATGCTCCATGTAGTGTGAAGTTCTGGCGTATTGTGAGGCATGCAAACACTCTGCCTGTGGCTGCTTTTGGTTTATTGCTTTATTTCTGCAGCCTGTATTAAGCTGATGAATTCCTGCTACAACGTGATCTCATGGCTTTGACAAGTCCAGCTGACACTTTGCAGACTCTGGCTGGGTGATAAAAGTGACAAAGTTCACCTCAACACTTTTTCCTGCTTGGGAAATAGGTCACAAGTTTCCCTTCGAGGTCTCTCTTTTATTTTCCTATCAGCTTAACATCCAGCGCCCTATAACATTTGGCAGCAGAAAGAAGTTCACTGCCATAAAGAAGGCTCTGATGTTGAATCAGCACCTCGGACTGTGCCAAAGACAAGCTGCGAGCAGTCGAGCCACAGTGAAGCACAGCATAGAGCACACAGCAATCAGGAACCTTGAGCGGCAGAACTCATAAAAGAAATCCCTGGTGGTTTGGGTGTCGTCCCCCCACCCCCACACACACTTTAGAAATCACCCAGACTAGACTCAGCCAGCTCTGGAAATATGAATGAAGCTTATATTTACAGCTGGCACAATGTACAAGCAGATAGTTACAGTGTATACAGATATAGACAGAAATAGACAAGGGAAAAGGTAATACAGAAACACAACAGCCCTCCCAGAAACCTGAGTCCCCAGGAGGGGCTCCCAACCCCCCCCTCACCTTCCCCCTACCCCTCTCAACCTTACCCCAGTCCCAAGGAAGAATGGAGGTTCAGCCAGGGGGGTTAAGAAGCAAAGGTGAATCAGCCAAAGCAAATGGAGGGTGAGGTTAGAAAGCAAGATGGAGTTCAGCCAGCAGCCCAGAGCTTCCCAGCAGGCAAAGAGACCAGAGCAAAGCCCAGAGCAAAGTGAGCAAGATTGAAGTGACCTTATCTCTGTTTTGCTTTTTATTCCAATACATCTCAGCGAGACTGTGTGGGAAGTAGACATCACCACTGTTTTCATCTTACAGCCTGTGATCTAGTCCTTCTCACCAAAACATTCTAGCTAGGCTCAAACCAAAACAAAAAAAAGAGGTGTCCCTGCCTATGGCAGGGGGTTGGAGATGGATGATCCTTGAGGTCCCTTCCAACCTAAACCATTCTATGATTCTATGATTCTATGAATTGTATTAAGAAGCCTTCCTCAAAACAACCAAATAATCATCATTGCTCCAGTGGAGCTTTGCATCCTTATGGCAGCAGCAGACTGGACCTGATTTCTCCTGCATGTTAAACAACTAAGCAAGCTGTGATCCATACTGAAAACTTTCCTGTGGCAACAACAATGGTTTATTCACCTCCTGTGTTTGTAATGAACCGCCAAGGCTTTCATTAGCACACTCACTGGTGTGTCATGCCCAGTATTCCTGGCAGGCTTGTTATTTTATGTAACACAATGTGCAGGCTGGGGGAAAAAAAAAAGAAGAAAGAAGTAAAAGGAATTGGTCAACCTCCCAGTGATGCACTGGGCACAGGAAACTCAAAAGGACAATTGTTGCTAAATATGTTCACTTAGGGAAAAAAAATACTCAGTGGGATTTAACTCTTCATAGAATCACAGAATCATAGAATGGTTTAGGTTGGAAGGGACCTCAAGGATCATCCAGCTCCAACCCCCTGCCATAGGCAGGGACACCTCCTACTAGAGCAGCTTGCTCAAGGCCTCATCCAGCCTGGCCTTAAACATGTGGTAGCATGTTCCAGATCACCAGCAAAACCAAAGCAGGCAACTCTGGTTGAAGAACACACACGTGAGAAGTTTTGTCTGGAGAAGGATGTAAGCTTTTCCCTCAGGTTATGGGAAGAGTCTCATTTTCATTTCTCACAAAACCAGCTTGTTCCTAAGGTGGCTAATGTGACTTCCCTGAGAATTTTCTACCTAGGTGCAGGAAGGGTAAAAGCTGAAGAGCAGTGGTAGTGAATGCATGGCAGGTCAGCAGTCAAATGGTTGGGAGAACCAGGGGAACTTCAACTGCACTTGGAGGAGATTTAGTTGGCCGTGACCCAGCCTGACAAGTCCTTCAGCAGGCAAGATGCAGTCGCCAGAAAATGGTATTGCTGACAGTCTGAGACAGCAGAGTTCCTGCTTTCTGACCACAGACTTTCATCCCTCTGAGGCACCACTCATTCTCACCACCCTGGAGAAAAGCAAAGCTCTGAAGAAGGCAAGAGCTAGAGAACGTGTGTGTTCTTGCGCCGACGGCTCAGACCTGGAAAGGAGTCCAGCACTGCCAGCTGGTCAGTGCTGTCCATACAGAATGCCAGAGCTCAGAGGTGGGCTTTCCTGTCACAGTGATGTCACTGACTTGAACAGATTTACACCAGTATTCAGGAGGTGCTTCCTGGGACCACTTCACCTTCTGGCTAGCAAGAAAACCTGTTCTGTTTTGCTAATGTAAAAGGTATGAGGTAATACTTGAGGCAATGTAAAGACACTTGGCAATGTCTCTGCAAGAAAGGTGCCTGAGCACAGCTGACACCTGACAGCATGAGTAAGATGTCCAGGACCTGGAAGAGGTTTCAAACTGAACCCCTGATTTAACAGTCCTAAATCCAGGGAAAATGGGAGATTTCTGACACATCTCCTCTGCAGCATTTGCTATCAGCCAGTCTAAGCACCCACTTGCTCCATATGCCAGCTGCTGAAAATTCCCTCCTTAGCTACCAAGCTGACTTGCTCCCTGTACAGTAAACTCAGAGCCTGTAATATCCTCTTACAGGTCTGGAAACTTAAATCCCTTTGTGAATCTGGACCTGAATTCCCAGCAGCTGATCTTGGAGGATAAGTAGTTAGTTATCAACTGTGAATCACCAGCTGTGCTAGGAGCCAAGGTGGTGTGTCACTTTCTCATGAACAAGATTCAAGGGCATCAAGTTCAGATGATTAATTTCCACTTGGTTATTTCAGGATTCAGTAATATCAAAGCAGGTTCTAAAGATTGGTCCATTTTTCCCTTTTCTTAGGACCAAAAGAATATCTGCACCTTCCTCCTTGTTCATCTAGTTGCCATAATTCTCTTCTCTTTTGATGGGTTTTCTCATTTTAAAAGCATTTTTTCTACATAGAATCATAGAATCATAAAATCAGAGAATGGTTTAGGTTAGAAGGGACCTCATAGATTATCCAGTTCCAACCCTCTGCCACACCTCCCACTAGAACAGGTCACTCAAAGCTTCATCCTACCTGGCCTTTAACACCTCCAGGGTGGTTGTGGAGCACAGAAGCACCCAATGTGATCTTTGGGCGATTCTGTGCTCCACAGCCTCCCTGGGCAACCTGTGCCAGTGTCTCACCACCCTCACTGCAAAGAACTCTTTCCTAACATCCAGTTTCAATCTCCCCTCTGCCAGTTCAAACCCATTCCTCCTCCTTCTGTCATTACCAGACCTTGTCAATAGTCCCTCCCCAGCCTTCCTGTCCCCCCCTTCAGGTACAGCACTTTCCTCTTTCTGCTCTTCATTTTAATTTCTCTGTTACTTCCCCCCCCACCCCCTCCCCAGACCATAATAAGACAATACACAAGAAAATGTTATTAGTGAGTGTAAGATGGGAGGAAAATGTGTGCTTGTACAATTGAATGACTGAAAGTCAGTGTCAGTAGAAGCAAATCTATTTGCATCAACAAACAACTTGGTCCAGATAGAGAAGATGATTCTAAAAGATGTTTTCTCTTGAAAGAAGCATTGAAGGAATCTGAAGAGAGAATCACTCAGGGAGTGAGAGAGAATCACTCAGGGATGTCCTTGGAGAGTTTGCTTCAGATTTAATTCAAAATGGTTCTTTCTTCTTAGAGCGAAAGCCTTGTTGCACATCCTGAAAACATACCCAGTGCAGTGGGAAATGTGCTTGTACAGCTTGATTTTGCTTCACAAGTGCAACAAAGCTCTGCTGGTGGCGTTTCTCTGCTCTGATTGTAGGTACCTACCATGGAAGTGGCTCCAGCTGAGCTGGTGCCCTTTGTTTCTTGGGGGATGCATAGTGAGTGCTTTTACAGGACGTGATCACAGCTCTGGGTTTAAAACTTCCACACTCTGTTGGCTCCATTTACACAACTATTTAGGCTGTCTGAGCTGCCCAGTTCCAGAGTCTGCACTTACCTGTCTGTGGAAACCCTATTTCTGAGGCCCTGAGAGCTGCACAGCTGCAGGCCATATCAGTGAAAGGACTGTTATTATCCCTTTTCCCTGACACTTCTAGGACACAAAATAACAAATATGACTGGATTCCAACTGGGACACCAGAGGGAATTTCCCAGACAGCCTTCCCCAGGATCCAGGCTTTTCTTTCACGAGGTTCCATCACACCACCAAGCTGACTGCAGTATCTCTCCAAAGGAGCCAGCTTTATGGACCATGAAACCTTTACTTCTTCCTGCTCTCCTGAAGCACAGCATGTGATGCTAGACAAAGACTATAGAGAAGTTGGCTCTCACTGGAATCATCTTTTTGTCTGCAGGCATCTTCCAAATGAGGCATTTCTTCTCCCCAGGCTTATGTCAGAGAGAGAAACCACACACTCCACTGCTTAGCAGCAGGCAACTTGCAGCAGCATTTAATACACCAATCACTGTCCCTCTTTTAGTAGCAGAGAGGAGGTCTAGGCTGGATGTTAAGAGGAAGTTCTGCCTAGAGAGAGTGATTGGCATTGGAATGGGCTGCCCAGGGAGGTGGTGGAGTCGCCGTCCCTGGAGGTGTTGAAGCAAAGCTGTCCCTGGACACTTGGTGCCGTGGTTTGGTTGATTGGCCAGGGCTGGGTGCTAGGTTGGACTGGATGAGCTTGGAGGTCTCATCCAACCTGGTTGATTCTATGGTTGATTCTATGGCGCTAACCAAACCAGTGCGAATGCACCTCCACACTGGTGTAAATCTGTTCAAGTCAGTGACAT
>WAAF01010321.1:0-51462 GCA_013400475.1 Tricholaema leucomelas | reverse complement strand
GCTCTGCAGCCAGGCTACAGCTGTGCAGCCAAAGTGAGGGCGCGCGCGGCAGGCGGCGGGGATTTGAACTTCCCGCGGCTGACGTCACCAGCTCTCGTCACAGCCCGCTCGATCCCGCGAGACAAGAGCCCTGCCGTCCGCCCTGCCTGCCTGAAGGTCCCCCGGAACCGCGGAGTAGCAGAGCAGAGCAGGAAGTCCGAGCTCAGCAGCAGTGCCCGCAGTGGTCTCTCGATTGGCTCTGCAGCCTCTTTTTAACTCCCTTAGCTCAAATACTTTTGATTTATTGTTAAAGTTTGTTTCTTTTAACTTCCAAATTAAAGCAAGGTTAATTATTTGGAAGTGTTTTTATCCTCTTCCTCTCTACATTAATTCTTTTCTTTCCAAAAGGGAGGGGAGAGGTGAAGGTATCCTATTACTGTATTGGTTCTCTTAGCTACATTTTGTCTCTGGAAAATTTGAACTAGAACCAAGACAATTAATTTGGCATCTCAACGTGTGCTAGATACAATTATTTTTTGACAAGATTTAGAAGTTTAAAAAGTGATGTTTTAAGAGTTTTAATAATTCAGGTTGGTGGTTTTGGGTTTTTTTGTTTTTTGGGTTTGGAGTTGGATATAGAAGCTCAATAACATATCATGTAGTCTGAATAGTAATTGATATTGTACTTGACTATTTTAAAGGCTTACCTGTGCAATTGTATGTGTATTTAGCGGATTCTGTTGGTAATTTTACTGGGTTTGGGAATGCATCTGATACATGGAATCACTCTGAGAATGTATGCTGGGACATTCAAGGTCCAGATATTTTGGGGGATAAATGAGAGTCAGTAAATTCCTGTCAGCATTTGCATTATGCTTAAAAGTGATTCAGGGAGGAATTACCATTATCCTAGTCTTGACTAGATGGGAGTCTCATGTAGCTGCCATAATTAGGACATTCGGTAAAGAAATAAGCAGCCCTACCTGCCCAGTAACTGATGATGCTGTGGATGTTGGCGTGGTGGTACTCAGACCGGCACTCATAGCAGAGGTGCAACCCTGCTCCACCCCCACTCCCCAGACACAAATGGTGGGGCAGCCAGAGGCAGGGTCACTCCTGTCCCAAATGCAATTCCACCCACGGCCATTCCCGATCAGGTCCTGCACACATACGCAGCTGCTCCTATGCACTCAATCTCTCTGTCTCCTGTCACCACTCTTGGGAAAAAGTGGAGTTTCCAGGAAAACAATAAGGTAGTAAGCAATAGCAGCAGGCACGAATAGAATGGCAGAGCACACTGCATTTACTTGTGTATTTCTTTTATCAGTATAGCCAAGACTAATGGTCCTTTGGACACAGAATAGCCAATCAGAATGGCAGTTAGGCAATCTTGACCATACTGGGTGAAACCATAGGCTCGCTTTACCCATATTTGGCAAAAACATGCACCCTGCACAAGGCAAGGACAAGCAAAGTGTGTGTACCTTGTTTACCACAGGAGAAAAACATGCCTGGGCAAGCCAGTACGTGTATAAGCCTATTTCTGGGCCATCAGGCCTACCATGACAAATGACCTGAAAGGGAATAAGTGGGCTTTTGGGATGGCGGCTGCCTATCATGCCTGGCCTTTCAGATGACTCTTCCATGATTGGCACACACAAGGTGCAGGTTGTAAAATTACCAATTGTTTCTCGCATGGTACAGCGCAGGCAATGCCGCACGAACAGAGACACCCTGCTGCCCATACACCAACTGATTTGCCAGCTAGAGAGCCAGAGTGTCATCATCAAGACATGCTCGCCCTTCAACAGCCCAATATGGCCAGTGCAAAAGGAGAACGGGAAATGGAGATTGACCATGGACTATAGGGGTCTGAATGAAGTAACTCCTCCAGTCAGCACAGTTGTGACTGACATATTGGAACTCTAGTATGAACTGGAATTGAAGGAGACCACTGACATCGCTAATGCTTTCTTCTCCATTCCTTTTGCAGAGAAGTGTAGGCCACAGTTTGCTTTCACCTGGAGAGGTGTCCATGTCCAGTACCACTGGAACAGACTACCTGAAGGGTGGAAACACAGCCCTACAATCTGCCACGGCATCATCCAGATAGCACTGAGGAAGGGTGGAGCTCCTGAATATCTGCATCTCATCAACATCATTGAATGAGGTGAGACAGCAGAGGAAGTCTTCAAGAAGGGTGAGAAAATAATCAATATCCTATTGGATGCTGGTTTTGTCATTAACAGAAGCGAAGTGGAAGAGCCTGCCAGACAAATATAATTTCTGGGAGTTCAATGGCAAGATGGCCACCACCATATCCCTATGGATGTGGTTAATAAGGTAGCTGTTATGGTGGAACCCACTAACAAGAAAGAGACACAATCCTTCTTGGGGTTTGTGGTTTCCTTGAAGATGCATATTCCTGAGTACAGTTAAACTGTGAAGCCTCTCTTCAACATAACAAGAAAGAGAAATAACTTTGAGTCGGGACCTGAACAACAGGTGGCATTTGACCAAATAAAATGAGAAGTGATCCATACTATGGACTTGGGACCAATTTGAACCGGCCCAGAAACAAGAATATACTCTGTACTGCAGCTGATGAGAATGGTCCTAGCTGGAGCTTATGGCAAAAGGCTCCTAGTGGAACACGAGGCTGCCCATTTGGGTTCTGGAGCAAAGTTACAAAAGTTCAGAGACCAACTATATCCTCACAGAAAAAGTAATTCTATCTGCCTATGAGGGAGCTCAAGCTGCTTCTGAGGTGATTGGGATGGAGTCACCACTCCTTTTAGCTCCAAGACTTCCAGTACTGACTCGGATGTTTAAGGGGAAAGGTCCAACTCCACACCATGCCACAGATGCCACTTGGATTAAGTGGATGGCTCTGATAACCCAGAGAGCTAGGATGGGGAGCCTTGAATGCCCAGGTATTGTGAAAGTCATCACAAACTGGCCAGAGGGCACTGAATTCAGAAGGCCACCAGAAGAGAAGGCAGTGATCTGTGCTGAAGAATCCCTCCTCATATAATGACCTTCATGATAGCGAAATGAGATATGCTCGGTTTACAGATGGATCTTGCTGTCTTGTAGGCAGCAAGAGGAGATGGAAGGCTGTCGTCTGGAACCCTGTACACACAGTTGCAGAGGCAAGAGACAGTGAAGGCAAATCCAGGCAATTCACCATCCAGCTGGCTCTGGACATTGCAGAATGAGAACAGTGACCAGTGCTTTACATCTACACTGATTTCATGGATGGTAGGAAATGCCTTATGGGGGTGACTGAAGGAATGCAAGTGAAATGATTGGCAGAGAAAAGGGAAGCCTATTTGGGCTATTGATCTCTGGAAAGACAAACTTCCAGTTAAGATCAGACATATCAGTGCTCACATCCCCAAGAACAGAGCCACTGAAGAACAACAATACAACCACCAAGTCAACTTGGCTTCCCAAATCTCTCAAACAGATACAGACTGAAAGCACAAAGGTGAACTGTGTGGGAGAGCACTCTCCCTAGACAGGCATGAGCTGTAAACATCTGAGCTCATGCTGCGAACTGTCCTTGGGCTGTCTGGGTCCCAGGACAGTAAGCTGTAAACAATGAGCACCCCACGCACACCTGCAGGGGGCTGAGCTTGCCGTCCCACAGGGTGGACACCAGGGGATTGATTGACCTATCGATACCTTGTTTATAACTCTGAACCAATCTGTACCTTCCACATATGTAAACCTTAGCTAGTTGTGCACACCTCTGCTAAAGGGGTATATAAGCTGTTGCACTTCCTGAATAAAGCTGTGCTGCGCTGCACTGACCATAAGGCTGCTGGCAGCTGAGTCCTCATCAGTGCCCCGATCGACTCTCGGCCTCCCCGGCAGCCTGCCACCCACAGAACTGTTCTTAGCTCAGTGGGCACATGGCTCTTCCAGCCACCAAGGAAGAGATGCCACATGCCAATGGGCCCGTGACAGGTCAGTGAATATAATCCACGGATGCCATAGCACAGGTTATCCATGACTGTGACATCTGCACTGCCATAAAACAAGCCAAGCACATGAAACTTTGTGGTATGGGGAACAGTGATCAAAATATAAGTATGGGGGGGCCTGGCAGATCGATTACATCACTCTGCCTAGATCTCAAAGTGGCACACGGTATATGTTAACCATGGTGGAGGCAAGCACTGGATGGCTGGAAAACTACGCAGTACCTCATGCCACTGCCTGTAACACCATTCTGGGTCTGCAGATACATCCTGTGGAGACATGGTACCCCAGAGAGAATTGAGTTAGATAATGAGACCCATTTCAAGAACAGCTTGTAAGCAGCTGGCCAAAAGAACATGAGGTCAAATGGGTTTACCATATCCCATACTATGCACAACCTGCAAGAAAGATTGAGCATCACAATGGCNGGGGAATTTTTCAAAGCAGTAGTATCTGCTGAGGGTCCTGTTAACACATACTGAGTAATGCTTGAAACAGGTAGCATTCAGTGTGTTCTCCAGAGAAACCTCTCACTCAAGCTGAAAAGGTCTAATCTCAGAGTCAGTAACACAGCTCCATGTAATATTGTATAATAGTTGTATAATGATTATATAATAGTTATAAGTGGTTATAGGTTTCTTTTCTAGTTTTACATCCTCACAACAAGGTGTCCAACAGAATCCACACCACACAAGCAGCAATCCAGAGGAAGACTACAACATCTCACATGCATCTGTTTTTCTTGATGACCTACAGTGAAGGACTGTAGGTCATCTTCGGCACCCTCAAAGACATTTTTCTTTGTGTTCAGACAAAGCCTACTATGCTCCAGTCTGTACCCATAGCCCCTTGCCCTGTCTTGAAGGCCTCATTTAATGTAATATTGATAAGATCCCTGGTCAGTTTTCTCTTCTCCATGACACAGAGTGCTAGGTCTTCCAGCTTATTTGCATAAAACAGATGTTCCAGTCTCAATCAGGTCCTCCTTCACAGAGCTTCTTTCCAGCATGTTAACCCCTAACCTCTACTGGTACATGAGTTTTTTTCTCCATAGGCACATGAATCTATGCTTGCCCTTGTTGAACTTCAGAAGGTTACTATCTGACCACCTCGCTAGCCTGTCCAGGTCTTGCAGAATGGCAGCACAACCTTCTGGTGTGTCAGCCACTCTTCTCATCATCAGACTTGCGGAGAGTACACACAGGTCCTTTGTTTAGGTTGTTGATGAATATGCTGAACAAGACTGGATCCTGTACTACCCCTGGGGAACAGCAATAGCCACAGGTTGCGAACTAAACTCTACTGCTAGTCACAACCCTCTGAGCTCTTTTATTCTTCTAGTTCTCCAGTCCACCTCACTGTACCCTCATCTAACACACACTTTCTAAGCTTACCTGTGAAGGTGTGTAGGAAAAAATATAAATAGTCTTGATGAAATTCAGATAAACAGTGTTCACTGCTTTCCTTTCATCTACCCAGCCAGTCATGCCATCGTAGAAGGCTATCAGATTGGTCAAGAACATCACTCCATACTTACCACTACTGATAACCTTCTTTTCCTCCACATGTTTAGAGATGGCATCCAGAATGAGCTGTTTCAGTGCTTTTTCCAGGGATGGAGGTGGGGATCACTACCTTGTAGTTTCCTGGGTCCTTCATTCTTGCCCTTTTTGGTGACTGAAGCAACACTGACTTTCCTTCAGTCCTCAGGCACATCTCCTGTTCTCCATGGCCTTTTTTGGTGACTGAAGCAACACTGACTTTCCTTCAGTCCTCAGGCACATCTCCTGTTCTCCATGGCCTTTAAAAGATGATGAACTGTATCTTAGTGAGAACATCAGACAGTCCCTCAGCAGTCATGGGTACACCCCCTCAGGGACCATGGATTTGTGGGCGTCCAGTTTACCTAAATGATCTCTAGCCTGATACTACTCAAGCAAGAAAGAGTTTTTCTCCAGACTCTCTTTTATTCCCAGAGGGTGGGATTCTTGGTGACTGTGGTGAGTTAGGACTTTCCTCCACTCACACTATTGGAATTTACTAGACTNTTTTATTTTCCTGGAACCCTGTCCCCAAAACTATATGCAAAATTAGTTTAGTTTATTACCAGATTCAGTTCAATTGGGAATATCTTCCAAAAAGGATATTATAGATAAATTTAGATATTTAGGAAGTCAGGGCATGGAAAAGGCTAAGCTATAAACACAGCATTACCCCACTACCAATCAGGCTGAGCAGAAGATCAAGGGAAAAGCTTACTCATGAAGGTGAGATAGGCATTTGGCAATGATCCCTTACTGAATTCCTCTGCAGGAGCAGCCTTCTGACATTGCAGGCAACATCCAATAATAGAGATCCACACTGCAGAATCGCAAGGCGAATGACAGAGCTGCCAAACTCGGAAATATCTTGAGCACTTCTGCCTGAGATGGTTGTGAAATGATGCTGCCTTCAGAGTGGCAGGAGAGAGCTAAACCTGCTAGGGTCCCCCAGTCAGGGGGGCAGCCAAGAAGTTGGCTACTGATAAGGTCTGAGAGAGGGGCAGACCAGATGCTGCCAGCTGTCTCTCTTTAAAAGGAACCTAGACTTGTCAAACATGCCAATTTGCACAAATGAGTGCAAAAGTGGGGAGAACCATCCAAAAGCAGGACCACGATAAAACCAAGACCTGTAAAAAAGGTAGGAGCCATCCAAAAGTGGGGGTGATCCAGGCACAGCAGGAACCTGTCCTGCAGGACACTCTGTTAAGACAGAAGCTCTTTCAAGGCAGGAACCACCAAGGCCAGGACCCCTTGCTCTATTTATCCTTTTTCTAGACAAAGGATATTTCTTTTTACTATTTATACTGGGTGCGAAAACACAGCCAATCACCAGCCCGATTTCAGCACGTGCTTCTACACGGGTCAGCCCATGTGCAGAAAAGGTACTCTTTTGCTGCCCCACTTCCAGCCCTTGGGGTGTGTGTGTGGGGAGGGGCAGAATTTTGCACCTTTCTTCTCCTATTCAAACCCAGAAAGTGAGAGGGAGAATAGAGTAATTTGGGTTATCCCAGGACATGGAGTTAAGAGGAAGTGAATAGATACAGCAACACAGACCAGAGTACCTGAGATTATTTACATTTTGGCTTTTCATCCCTCTCAGCAAACCAACAAATCACATAGACTTCATGATTATTTTTCTTTTCACAGCCAATGATCTAATTTCTGTCATTAAAATATTCCAATTAGCCTCAAACCGACACAGGGGCCAACATTAACAGCCAAACTGAATCACAGAGGACATTTGTTAATACCACTTTCTCTGTATCTTCTGTCACCAGACCACCCATCTCAGTGGCCCCACATTTTCTCCACTCTTTCTTTTCCTGCTGATGTACTTCTTATTGTGTTTGACATTTCTTGATACATTTCATCCCACAAGGACCTTAGCCTTCATTGTAGCATCCCTACGTACTTTGGCACTGTTCCAATGTTCCCTCTAAGTGGCCAATCCTGTTTTCAACATTTTGTAAACTTCCATTTTTTTTCAGAAGCTCTTTGTGCATCCATGCAGTTGTCCTATCTCCTTTGCTTGATTTCTTGCTCACAGGAATGCACTTGTCAAGAGATTGGAGGGAGTGGTGCTCAAATATTAGCCAGCTGTCTTAGGCCTCCCTACTTCTTGAAGTCTTAAACCATGGGATTCCTCCAATCAGGTATCTAAAGAGGCCAAAGTTAGCATTCCTGAAGTCCAGTGTTGTAGTCCTACTTTCTGCCCTGCTTCTTCTCTCAGAATCCTGAACTCCATTTCATGGTCAACTCAGCCAAGGCTGCCCTCGCGTTTCACATCCCTAGCCAGACTTCATCTTCTCCACGGTGTCAGAAATCATATATTATCAATACACTGCAGGAAGCTCATGGACTGTGTGTATGTAGCTGTGTTGCCTTTACAGCAAACATCAGGGTAACTGAAGTCCTCCATGATAACCAGGGCCTGTGATTGTGAGGTTACGTTCATTTGTCTGTAGAAGACCTCATCAGCTTTCTGATGTCATCAGGTGGGCTGCAGTAAACAGCCACAATGGCATCACTAGTATTAGCCCGGCCCTCTATTTTTATCCGTATGTTCTTGATTCATTCTCACTTCTCTTCTTTCAAGCATTGCTTGATACATTTCAGTTGCTGTCTCACATAAAGAGAAACTTTACCACTTTGCCTTACTTTCCTAAAATATATGTAGCCATCCATGACAGCACTGCAGTCAAGTAAGATGCCCCACTATGTCTCAGTAATTGTGATGAGATTATAGCTTTGCTACCACACATGGATCTGTAGCTCTTCCTGTTTATTCCCCATCTTGCACTCGTTGGTATACTGGCATTTCAGAGAGGTAACTTGCACGTGAAGCTTTCCCTGGAAAGGTATCACAGTATCACAGTATCACCAAGGTTGGAAGAGACCTCATAGATCATCAAGTCCAACCCATTACCACAGAGCTCAAGGCTAGACCATGGCCTTGAACAGTCCAATCCTGCCTTGAACTAGCTCAAGGCTAGTCCAATCCTGCCTTGAACAGGTCCAGGGATGGCGACTCCACCACCTCCCTGGGCTGCCCATTCCAGTAGCCAATGACTCTCTCAGTGAAGAACTTTCTCCTCACCTCAAGCCTAAATTTCCCCTGGCATAGCTTGATACTGTGTCCTCTTGTTCTGGTGCTGGCCACCTGAGAGAAGAGAGCAACCTCCTCCTGGCTACAACCACCCCTCAGGTAGTTATAGACAGCAATAAGGTCTCCCCTGAGCCTCCTCTTCTCCAAGCTAAAGGTGCAAGAGACCCTGCCTTAAATACACAACCCTTGAAAAGGTTGGCCTTCTGGAGAAGGCAATTAAGGAAGATCTGCTGCTGCTTGTCAAGGTCTGGAGAACAGAGATTAACAGTGTCTCTGTCCAGAGGAGCAAGACCTTATAGATTTCCATGTTATGAAATTAAGGTGTAAGTGAGACCATATATCACCACAAAACTATTTATTAAAGGATAAAGTTGAACAAAACAGAGGGAGAGAGAGAAGGAGGGAGAGAGAACAGTGGCGAAAAAGAGAAGAGCAGGAATGGAAAGGAGCAGGGATTATATTACCATCAGCCAGAGATGGGGAGTAGAGAGAGGGACATGTGAGTGGCCCAGGGATGTTCTTCTGTGGAGTTTGTCAGGAGTTCTGCTTCTGGAGTTGTTCTGCAGGAGTTGTTCCTCGAGGACAAAAGGAATGGGAGTTGAACATACAAATTTAATCTCAAAATACTCTTAGGAAAGGAATGAGAGCCTACTTGGATGAAGGACCCATAAAATTTAATTTCCAATTAAAAAAAAAATCAGAAATCTTGGAGTCATATACAAATGCCTGGAAAAAAAACAAGGAAATTAGTAAATAGCAAACATGGGTTGGTCTAGTAGAAATCAAACTCCTTCTGATGATAAACTGATGGCTTTGTTGCACTGAGAAGAAATCATAATTATGAAGTGTCTTCTACGTAGCTTTATGTGATATTTTTGACATTTCCCAGCATGGGAACATGAAATGATTTAAGGAAAAACTGCTCAGAAAAAAAAAACACTTAGAAATCCATTAGACACTGCTCATTGACGGAATGAGAGGTAGGAGGAGAAAACATTCCTCAGCTGTCCACTTTATTCTTAGTTCTGTCCAATGTCTTCAAAACCAAGTAGGGTGGAGAGAATATGAAATACATTTTAAAAATCAGAAGGTGACAAAGCAGGGAGGAATTGAAACAAGGCTCAAAACAGTGTTCTGAAAATTAACTAAAACTTAATAAAGTGTAGGCAAGGCTAATCAGAAGTGCAAGATGAGGAGCTACAGGCATAACAGTAGTTCTTCAGTTATGCACCAGCGTTGTGTGGCTTCAAAAACTGAACACAAGTCAGTAGTGTCACAGTTCTGGGGTAAAAAAGCAAGGAGGTTTGAATGCAACTTTGTCTCACAAGATGTGGTAAGTAATCTGCCTTCTGTTTTCACCTAACACATATCTATTTGGTGTTAGCATATGTACTAGTATACAAATTAGTTATTGTAACTACTAATTATAATTGATAATTAATGTAGTATAGATATTGGTATACTATAATTAGTTATTAAAAATGCAAGAGAAGGCAACGGGTACGAAAAACAGTCAGAAAGCTAAACCTGCAGGGAAAGATTCAAAAGTTGGCATTATTTAGCCTGAAGGGAGTTATTCAGAGAGGGAGTTAAGAGAAGACATACGAGTATCTTCTTTCAGGAAACAAATAAAATGCATTGCCAAGGTAATGCATGCATTCTCCATCTCTTGAGATCTTAAACACCAGATTAAACAAATACCTTTCTGAAACGGCACTGTTATATACAACTTTACTTTGGTGTAGGTGTTGGACTACTTTACATCTAGAAAACCTTTCCAGACCTATTTTTTTAATGACCATATGGAATATTTGAGCACTATCCAGGAGAAAATGTGGATTGTTCACAAAAATCATCCTTTTTCTGTGAAAGCTGATGAAACTTGAGTTGGAAGGACTTCCAAAAACTAATGGACTCACAACAATTTTTGTGTTTGAAATAAATAAGCGCAAAATATGTACTTTAAATCAAAGCATATATGCCTTGTAATGCTTCAACACTGAGCTTTTTGTTAAGTTGTTTTCTGGAAGGACACAATCTGTCCTGGGAGAACTGTATGTAAAATTTACTGATACCAAATCTAATTCAAATTTGTCTTCATTGTCTGCACTATTCCACATATTTTTAGGTCATTCATCTAGTGTAATTTGAAACTATGAAGTTTATACCAGTTCCCTAAAGCTGTTAGTTGTTCCCAACTGTACTTAAAACCAGGCAACACAAAACCACAGTAATATACCTGCAATAACTGGGAGAATAATATCCTTTCCCTTCCATTTTCTCCAAAACTTCAGGTATCTCTTGAAAAGTTCAAGTGTCACTCTGAGTTATGTGAAATGTTGATGAATACCTTTTATGCAGCTCTGAGAAAACTGAACACGGTGTTGAAAGCTGCACATGTCAAAAAGCGTACCTGTAATGAAATAAATTAACAACAACAAAAAGATGCTTAGTGCAAAGGTTCTTTTGCAGCAGTTCTTAAACTGCAGTCTAAGTAGAGAAAGCCTTTGTTTCTTTAAGCAAGTTAGAACAATCAGCTAATTTTGTTGTTAATTTGGAGATCTTTGTATTATGACTCACCTGATTTCCTGGAAAAAAAAAAAAAAAGAAAAAAGAAAAAAAAAATCCAGTTCTGAGGTCCTCAATTCAAGAGAGATGTTGAGGTGCTAGAACGTGTCCAGAGAAGGGCAACAAAGCTGGTGAGGGGCCTGGGACACAAACCCTATGAGGAGAGGCTGAGGGAGCTGTTCAGCCTGGGTTGTTTAGCCTGGAGAAGAGGAGGCTCAGGAGTGACCTCATTGCTGTCTACAACTACCTGAGGGGAGGCTGTAGCCAGGTGGGGGTTGGTCTCTTCTCCCAGGCAACCAACAACAGGACAGTGGGACACAGCCTCAAGTTGTGCCAGGGCAGGTCTAGGCTGGATGTTAGGAGGAAGTTCTTCACAGAGAGAGTGGTTTGCCCTTGGAATGGGATGCCCAGGGAGGTGGTGGAGTCACCGTCCCTGGGGGTGTTCAGGAAAAGCCTGGATGAGGCACTTAGTGCCATGGTCTAGTTGACTGGATAGGGCTGAGTGCTAGGCTGGACTGGATGATCTTGGAGGTCTCTTCCAACCTGGTTGATTCTATTCTATTTTTTCTGGATACTTTGGACCACTGAATGTACTTAAGCTGAAAAAGGAAAGCAACCTGGAAAACTGCAGAAGTAGTCAGCATGAGGAAGGTGTCAGCCCTTGCTCTACCAGAAATAAGAGAAGTTGCAAAATTGTACACCTCCTGGTTTCTTCTGAAGCAGAATTCTTTCTGTGTATACAACACATTGCAAAGGTTTTATTTTTCAAATCTTTGCTGTCTCTAGAGTTGAATTCTCTAAGAAGGCAACTTGCCAAGCTCCAAGGTATAAGTTGCAAAATTAATGAAGAATGGTAATTTATACTAAATGTTAACAACAGCAACAACAACAAAAAGGCATTTTGAAACATGACATTTCCTCCAAAAAGCTGTGTGCTATCTCAGCTGAAGCCTACACGCAATTCTTATTTTCTTACACAGTTTCTTGAACAAGATCCATAAAATGAAGCATGATATCTTACAATATTACTTTCACCAGTCACATTTCTGGCTGGTTAGCCCATTCCTAATTCTTCATGATATATTTAGAGATGGAGACAAAGCAATAGCTCCTTTGGACAAATCTGCTACAACGATGGCATGAAAAATATCTTTTGAATAACTGGACAGTTTTACAGGAAATTAGATTTAGATTCCCGTAGATTTTAGAAGGGTGTAAGAGGGTATAAAAATGTTGAAACACTCTGCCATACTTTATCTTATACTGCATTCTTCCATCTTTTCATGTGAAATAGTAGATAGATGGCCAGACAGATACATTTCTGTGAAAAGAATGGCCATTCCCACCATGTCACATCACTGTTTTCTCACATAATAACGTTAGGCCTTACACAACAGTTTGTCTGGTGGACATCACTTCATTCAGAATCGGAAAAATGCTGCCACATCAGGAACATAACAACACAACATAACACCGTGGCCATGTCAAAGGAAGACATACCTAGCTGTTTTCTTTCAGCTACCATTACTGAAGGCAACAGTGACAATCTGTTGACAACACAATTATTAGTCTCCCTGTAGGCTCCTGTTTGGGATTGGATGTTGGTTATTGTCAAAGCTTAGACTGGCAGTTATTTTACCCATGCCAGCTTGATTAAAACCAACCTAAATGGTTTTAGCTGCATTGTGTTGTGCAAAATCATTTCAGGGATCAACACCACTTGGTACACAGTCACAGTACTCAAAGTGGCAGAGCTTTTGTTAGCAGAAACTCCTCATTTTGTATTTAGACAAAATGGAATTTGCTGAAGGCTTCACAGAAGTGGAGTGACAGGGCAGCTGCTCTCTGTCTTTACCTATCTGAGGAAGCTAATAAGGATAAATTAAACTATCTGGGATTGTTTGTAGTTTATAATTCTTGTTTCAAAATTAAACATGTACCTAATTTATGAATTCTCTAATTTTGTTTGTCCTTTCCCCTAACAATATCTATTCTTCCAACTGTAAACTGCAACTTTTCTTGTGGGAAACCTACGATTGCTAGGTGGTGGCAGTCAGACACAATAATGTTCATTGTGATCTGGTGGTACATGCAGGGAAGTAAGCTGGGCAGAGTTCAAACCTCATTTCAGGTGAAAACTTACTATATTCATTAGCAAAACATTCCTCCAAAATGCTTTAAATAATTTCAAATGCATCCTCTCCAGTGCGACCAGAAGGCAAGACTGGTGCATGCATAAACACACTTGAGGAAACTTTTTAGCAGACTAGTTCAGATAGGTAAAATCAGAATACCATGAAGAAACAGATTTCAGAACTTGAAACTGTATAGTCTCTGATCCAAAGTTTTGCTGCTGTTTTTATTTGAAATAGTTTTGTGTATTGGCCTTAGCCCCATCTTCTTGAAGCTGCAGTATGTGCACATCCTTATCCATTTATTCCACAGAAAGCACTTGTGTCTAGAAAACTGTTGAGTGCTTTGAGATCACATCTTCTATATCCCATACCCTCATCAAACAATATCCAGATAAGTTATTCTTAAACTGATGCTTATAGAGTGGTATAAAAATGTGTATATGAATGCTACCACCATCAGAAATTCTTAGAGTGACAGAGTATCATTCTTCTACTGCAATTTTTTTGGTGTTTACTGTCAAAGCTCAGTATTTTTTATCAGATATAATTAAATGTATATGCACAAAAAAAGTTGTCTATGCATGAATCTGCACAGGACTGAGTAGATGAGAATGTGGTATTTGTGACAGCCTTGGAGACAGGACCAGTTTGAACTGGCTTTTGTAGCTTTATTTGGTGCTGTAAATTTTACTAGATATGGATTTATTCCTCAATTCACATACAAAGAACAGGAGAGTCTCATAAAGAGTGTGAGAGTTGATTTTATACTTATGCAGCACCTCCATCTCTAAAGTAGGTTGCTTAATCTTGATTAAGCCTCCCCCACCCCTAGCAGAGTATTCATGCCAAATAATGTACGAGTTGTACTTTTCAGGGTTTCTGCTATAAGGGTGGTTCATGTCAAGCCATATTCAGGAAAATTCAGCAGCAGGCAGTCCTAGCTTGTGATTTCTTTCATCAGCTTTCTTAATCTCGCCTGCACCCTGACTTTTCAGGAGTTCCCAAAGGTGCTCCTCTACCACAGCCAGCGCCTGTGCACTGCAGCTGCAGGGTGCTTACCAGAATGCAGCATTGTTTCTGCTCACTCCATCTGCATCAGTGAAGGGGAAACACCATCCTGTGCACACCTACAGGGTATTATTCTGTTTTTCTGGACACTTTTCCAGTGGAGGAGGCTGCTGTCCCAGGTAAAAGCTCAGCATACCAACAAGTTGCTCAAAAGGTTGTTTTAAACAGAAATGAGAGCTTGGTTTCTAGTCTCCTCTATCTTCCCACAGATTGAGCCAAACTATCCTTCTTTCTTCATTCAATTACTTAATTCCCAAGGTGAAATCTGCAGCCCTTCAACTTCAGCAGTACCTTGGACTTGTGCTAGTATAAGGAGGAGTAGCATATATATCTCTTCCCTCCACCCAGACCCACCCTTCATTTGAAGTGGAAAATTTGACTTTCATTCAAATCTTCATCTACTTGTTCCTACTGACTACAGAGAAGGGAGTGCATTATCAGATCTTCTAAGCATCTGTAAGCCTTAATTGGGGTCAGCAAGCAATAATTTACATAATTTGCTTGTTTAAGCTACAAAAAAATCTAGTCACTACATCCAATAGCAAGGGAGGCAAGGAGGAGGGAATGTCTACCAAGCAAATCACAGTATTGTGTGAGGATGCTTTTTTTCAGACCTGTTGGGAAAGACTGCTTATAGCCACACATTCAAAAATGTGTTGACATCACTCACAGAGATGGGCAATGGCCCAAGGATTACCCCAGGGACAACAGCTTGTTCCAATCAAGAGCAGAAGAGCAGTGCAGAAAACAATGAAAAACATTCCCTCCTGTAGGATACAGATCCAAACTGGCTTATGAGCCATAACCACTGTGCAGGAATATTCACTGGGAGATGAATTGTCATGCAGTGACCTGCAGGGAAGGTATTTTCTTCAAAGAGCAAAACAGAACAAAATGCCCTGGTGAGTAGGTATAACAGGCTTCGTCTCACAGTTGTTTTCCAAGCAACACTGACTTCAAGCCTGCTGCACGTGCTATATAAGTAGTCTGTAAAACATTTTTGCATAGGTCTTTTGTTTCCCCTGTATTTTATGATAAGTGGTACAATCAAGACAAAATTACTTGGGGACACTGCTGTGTAAAATGAGTCCTGCCTAAAAAGCATGCATGTAACTCTTGGTAAATCAGAAAGGGGTTTGTGGGTATGCCTCAATTTCATCTGTTGGGTGAATTTTATCTGATTTTCAGTATATCATTAAAATTAATTCAGTTTTAGCTGGATTAATCTCAGCAATTAAAAACAGATCTGTGTAAATGTTGACTTGAAGATAACAAAAGTACACTCTAGCACTAGAAGCCAAAGGTCACAAAAAGAGAAAACACAAAAAAGTTTATAATTGTCACTGTTTGTTTCTTAGCTTTAAGAAACCTGCAATTAAAAAGATTAAGTATTAAAAATAAGGAGGTAAAAAGAAAGGCAAAGGCAGGAAGCTCAGGGGACATGCAAGGAGGAAAGAAGTCCCTGAGACCCTTCCTGCAGTTGAGGTGAGCAAGCAAGCAAGCAGACCGTAAGCCCTGGCTGGGAAGCACAGGCTGCTTCCCAAGTCCCTTCCAGTGTGACCTGTCAGGCCAGCTTTAGTGAGGCACCTGCTGTACGTTACAACCAAGCTTCCAGCTGCCTTCCTCAGCAAATGCAAAGAGCAATGGAGATCGTCAACAGTGGTGCTGACCACAGCCTTGACCAGGTGATTCTTGGCTTAGTTTGCAGCAAGAACTGCCTCTTGACAGTGCATCTGAGTCTCATTGCCATAACCATGAACCTGCTTCTCTCTCTTACTGACTTCATAGGTCACTGGGCTCCTTCCCTTTTTTGCTTACCTTGTCTTCCACTGCCTCCTTCCTGATTAAATCAATCAGGGAAGGAAATTCGAACAGGCAAATAGACTACCATGGAATTCAGGAACTTAAGAAGGAATTCAGGAAGAATTTTAGAAATTCAGGAAGGAATTGAGGATCTCAGAACTAGAAAGGAAGGAACTCGGAACTCAGAAGGAAATTTGAACTAGGAAGCAAGGAATGAAGAAAGGAACTTGGAAGGAACTTAGAAGGAACTCAGAAGGATGGAACTGTAAAGATTGCAACAGATTGTGCTGAACAGATGTTTTATCTGTGTACTCTACTTTTGTTCTCTTGACCCGTTTTACTGCTCGTGGACATTTAGGTCCAAGACAGCAGACCCACACAAACTGGGTATATATATTTAGCAATATATGTGTTGTTATCTTTACCAGATACAAAGGAACTTATCTGGAACAATGTTGTAGTTACTTGTATTCCTTCATGTAAACAGCTGGTTAAAATAAACTCTTCCTGTGAGACTTGTGCTTATGCCTTGACTGCTCAGGGATGTGATCTTGAGGTTATCACAGATATTCTCACAATAACGCTTAAGGCAGAATCCCTCCTGAGCACAAAGGGTATAAATGAAAGCCACTAGGGTGAGCAGCTCCAGAGGGAGGTGATTCCTCACTAATACCTAATCACGGTGCCAGCTGCCTGAGAACAGCTCAGTGAGTGAGCATATCTCTAGGGAGAGTAACCAGTTCAGGGCTTGCAACACCCAGGCTTGATCTCTCAGTTGGAAAATTCCAAGGAACAAATTGCTAGGAGCTGGCAGGCAGCCAGGCAGAGGCATAACAGTGTGTTTGCCTGCTTTTGTGCCTTCCTGCTAGACATTTTCTGTTGGCATATAAGAGTGTGTGCTTCCCTACTGTTTTGATTAGATTGATTAGACAGAAAAAAGACTAAAACATCCTCCTGCATCAGAGACAAACACACATCCTTGACTTCATGCCAGGATCTAAGTGTGACAGCATGATTGCATATCTGCCAGCATCACAGAATCACAGAATGTTAGGAATTGGAAGGGACCTATAGAGATCAAGTCCAACTCCTCTGCTGAAGCAAGATAACCTATGGCAGGCTGCATAGGAACACATCAAGGTGGATTTTAAAAGTCTCCAGAGGAAACTTCACAACCTCTTGGGCAGCCTGTTCCAGTCCTTCAGTGTCACATGCAGGAATTTTCCACATTTAGCACTACCTACACTGGCAAAGGCCTGGATAGAATGAAGGGGTTACGTCAGAGCTGCAGTATTGCTGCATGAAGGAAGAGGGCAGACTGCTGGAGAGGAGCTTGCCCCTGATTCCTAAACTGCAAGTCACAGGGTTGTGATCCAAAAGGTAAAAGTGGTACTGATGCTGAGCATGTACCGATACCAGTGTTTTACTTAGCTTGAAAAGGATTGCATTGCCTTCTAGAAAAAGCCATAACCTTTCCTTTATTGCAAAACAATAAAACTCAGGCAGCACATTTAGTGTGCACTGAGGCTACAGGTGAGCCAGTCAGGTGCTGGTGAGGAAACCCACTCTGAAATGCAATTTCGAAGTAAAGCAAGCATTTCATTAAAAAACCTAAACAAACAAAACCACAAACAAACAAACAAAAAACACCAAGAAAATGTCTCTGATTTTGTCAAATACACAAATCAAATACACATTCATGGATTTAATAAAATTGTTCTTTCAGCAGGTTTGATTTTGCTACAGTTAATACAAAAACACACACTTCATTCCCAAGAGTATAATTATTTATTTATTTATTTATTTTTAACCTGACAAGATGGAAGTCTCAAGCATTGTAGCTGCAGCATCACATATATAAATTACCATGCGTTAGTGTGACAGATATTTGTTGCCTGTATGTGTTTCTCATGTAGCTGTATTGGAACCAATGAACATTAATTTTAAAGCAGTTTCTGGCTTGTGCCTGTCTAGAATCTTAACAAAATCAAACTACATTTCACTTGGCCAGTATGGTAGGAATACCTATGAGGAGAGGCTGAGGGAGCTGGGGTGTTTAGCCTGGAGAAGAGGAGGCTCAGGGCAGACCTCATTGCTGTCTACAACTACCTGAAGGGAGGTTGTAGCCAGATGGGGGTGGGTCTCTTCTCCCAGGCAACCACCAACAGGACAAGGGGACACAGCCTCAAGTTGTGCCGAGGGAAGTATAGGCTGGATGTTAGGAGGAAGTTCTTGCCAGAGAGAGTGATTTGCCATTGGAATGGGCTGCCCAGGGAGGTGGTGGAGTCACTGTCCCTTGGGGTGTTCAGGAAAAGCCTGGATGAGGCACTTAGTGCCGTGGTCTGGTTGACTGGCTCGGGCTGGGTGATAGGTTGGACTGGATGATCTTGGAGGTCTCTTCCAACCTGATTGATTCTATTCTGTTCTATTCTATTCTACCTAGTGTACCAGCACTCATTGTTTCTGATTGTAAGTCTGTTTCTTCTAATTGTTTCCTTGTGGTGTGTGCAACATGGTACGCATTCAAACTGAAAGAAAAGGAGATGAAATAAGCTTAATAAATAGGTGGTTGTGAAAGTAAATTAGGTTTTACTAAATCAACTGGAAATACGCTGCCTTGGTTTTCCATAACAGTGCTTTGAAGCATGAAATATTGCCTGTACATACAATCATTATCCTTCAGAGCTGATTATGTTAAGATATTTATTTGAATTAACTAAGCTTTTTTAATGTAGGACAGAAATGGGTCACTGTGCTTTCTTATACAAGGCAATGTGCAATTTGCTGGGAATATTTGAGAGCTGACAATCAAATTTAGTGACAGGTACAAAACTGAAATAGTGTTACACCTTGTTCTTTTACTAGACAAAGTCTAAGAACTGGCATTCTCACAGAATTTGGTGAGCCACAGGATGAAGATCAAAATAAAGAGTGAAGAAACCCAGTTGTTAGTAAGAGATCAGAACTTTGAAAAATGTTAATCAAATTCCTTTCTGAATCATGTAGACCTTTGCCTGAACCATTCCTTCCTGAAGAATGAGTCTGATGGAAGTAATATGCACTGCCTCTGGAGCTTACATTTAATCTTCTTTTAGCAAAGTCTGAAATTAACTGAAACACATGTGAGAACCTGGTTGAGAAAGGTGCAGTCAGATCGCCATTGACTCATTTAATTGTCCCTTCACTAAGTTTCACGGAAGCCTGTCCTGCTGTGATAAACAGCATCCTCATCCTGCACAAACCACACCATACCTGACAAAACAATGCAGAAGCACAGAGGCCCTGATGCCAACAAAAATGGGAGATGCAGGAGACTGCTGGAAACTAACATTGCTGTGCAAATGGAGGAGCCAAACGAACGGGGCAAATACTGCAAGAACTTTTGCATGATTTGTGCTGGATAAATTTTACAAGCCGATCTGTGTTTCTGTAGTTTAATCTTTGATAGTGTTCACATTTCAAAGAGAAAGATGGGCTGAAAGAAGGAAGGAAATGATTCAGCACAGCACTCTAAGCAGCTGCTATTATACTGATTATAAACATTAAATTGAGCTTGTGCTAAGTGCTTTGCTGATAGAAATAAAGGACTCTCAAATATCCTTCTATTGTGGAGAGGTTTCCACTAGCATCTCCTGGATCAGATGACTACAGAAAATTGTATGCTGGTGTGGATTCATAAACAGATGGTAAACTGACAAAAATTGCCAAATGCCAATTGTACCAATGATCTGAATGAAAAAGCATTTTATAGCCACTTGAAATCTACCCATAAGTTCAACAGAACAGCTTACTATCAAAAACTCCACTGAGAGAACCATTCAAAAGCATTATGTGGTCTGTTCTGGGGGGTGGAGGCAGGGAAAGAAGTGAAAGATGACAGGCAGGAAAATATTTCAGCAGTTGATATCCATGTGGAAAAAATAAACAAAAATCTTTCATTCCATCTGCATCTGAGCAATGTGTGAAATGATTACTGTACTCAAATACCTTTCAGACATAGCAGTGAAAAGCGAGACACAAAAGCCAGTGATTTTGCTAGACAGTTAGAATTCAAGACCTATCTCTAAAGGACAGAGCTTGTCAAGACACCTGGACCATTGGAGCTCTGTGATCTTAACTCGTGCTGCTCTCCAGAGAGGGAATTACCTTGCTTCTTTTCCTCACGTGGGATTTTTGGCATTAAATATTCTCCTGCCGATTGATAGACTACACAACACTTGAGTCCTTGATTGGCAGGATAGATCAAAATCTCGTTTTATCATGACTCAGATGCTTTACAGACAATTTCTGGTCCTAAATATTTTAATGATTTATTTCAGCTTCTAACTGTCTTTCTTAGACAAATGAACATGACAGCTTCACAAGCTGGAGGAACTCTTCTATCCGGGGCTTGAGTTGGGAACAGTAATCATTTTAATTACAATTGAAATCCCAAATCCTGGAGTCATCAAATAATGTCCACAGACTGAAACACTTTCAGCCTCCCTGCAGGCTGTGATGCTAAGAAAATGGAGGAGGCAGAGGCAAGCCCATGAAGAAGACACAAAATAACCTTAATTATAGAATTTTAATAAAGATTTGACCAAGCATTACAGCTGATTCTGACCTCATTAAGGTCACTGGTAGATCTCTTCTTCAATGACTTCCATCTTTTCAAAACAACATGAAGCTTGTATGTAAGTGTCATGGATGTATAGTTACTTCCAGTACAGTAAAACGAAATTGGAGTTGGGAAAATTATTAAATAAATTGCTTATAAAATGTAAACAAAGATGCATGAAATAAATAATAATAGATTGTATGTGTAAATAAATGATTGGAGATTAAAGAATAATAATTGAATTGAAACATTTGGAACAAATAGAAGAGTATGTAAGATCAAGATGTTGGCTAATATAATCATCATCAGTGGCACAATAATGAATTGCTGCAGTTGAGGAATTGTCTCATCATCTGTAACTATGCACATGTTAGGGCTCCTAGCTTTGCCCCACAGAGGTCTTAAAAGGGCTAAGACTCTTTTGGCATCAGTTAGATCGAGCCACCACACATTAAAGCTTCTCCTCTGGTGGTACGTGCTGAAGTATATGGCTTTTCACAAACTCATGTGCAAGCACACCGGAAAAATAACATATTTTAGTACTGGATGAGGCACTTAGTGCCATGGTCTAGTTGAGTGGATAGGACTGGGTACTAGGTTGGACTGGATGATCTTGGAGGTCTCTTCCAACCTGGTTGATTCTATGATTCTAAAATTATATGGTCCATTGAAGATCTGAGTCTTAATTGAAGAGACAAGACTAAGCCCCAGAGTGCATGAAAGTGTATGCCATTTTACTACCTTCATTTCTGCGACTCCTTCACAGCCTTTTAACTGTACTAAAAATCCACTGCTGGGCTCATTACCCTGGTTTTTATAAAAGCTGGATCACGAACATGCAGCTGGGAGTATTGCAATGCCTTAATTGCACTGTTGTAGCAAATGGCGTCTGTCTAGCGAGGACCTTCAATTAGCTAGGTACAAGGCCAGGGGTGGGGGGAAGTATCTGAACTCATTTGTGAGAATTCAAGGTTCCATATTTGGTACATCTGTCCCCAGAAGTCTCATGTCTATTAAAAATAAAATCTACCAAACTATTAGCAAAACATACCATGCACATGCAGTTACTCATAATTAGACATATGTGATTGACCAGATGGCAGCATGGTCTTCTTGCTTGCACAGGTAGAGAATTTGGGACCAGAAAGCTAGTTGTCCTAATTCAAAAGAAGTCAAACCTTGCGCAGTCTTCTGGCCACCCAAGAAATGCTAATGTACTGCAGCGAGAACTAAAATCTGCACCCTGACACACAGGCACTGTCCTGGAGGTCCTGTGTACCCCAGAAATTTCCTCTCCCTCTGTAGTTTGAATGGGAGAGGAAAAAGACGCAAAAAGACCTGTTTCTCCCCCCCGCCCTGCGGGAGTGAAGTGGGGGTGGCAGGGGGACCCTTCCGGCAGGAGGAGTGCCCCGTGCCGGGCGCGCGCTGCACTCGGCTGAGGATTGGCTGTGTGCTCTTCGCGCCTAGGCAGTGGTAACTCTGCGCTTTGTCGGAGGAAGGGTATAAATATCGAGGGGTTCCCGCCTTGGGGTGCTCCTGCCATGGAGTTCGTCCCCGCTTTGGATCGTGTTCCCGCCTTGGATCATGTTCCCGCCTTGGATCATGTTCCCGCCTTGGTGTGCCTGCTTGGAGTTCTCCCTTTTCCTGGATAGCTTCTATGGAGTGAGCCTTTGATGCTCCAAAGACAAGCTCTGAAAGTCTTCACCTTAAGCTTCCTATTGTGCTGCTCATCGCTTCCTAACGACCCTGAAGGTTGCTGAAAAGACCACGGAACAGACCTTTGAATCGCCCTTCTTTCCAAGCCAGCTGTCGTGAGTAGCCTAGGCTCAGCCTATTTTGATAGTGGGGAACCCTATATTTAATAGCTCAAGCCTTTTCCAACTCCTGACTTAAAATTAGTCAAGTTTACCTGTGGCATGCTATTGTGTAGATATTCTCAAACAACCAGAAAGAACCTGCTAATTAAATATAAATTACCTTCTGTATATAGTTCTGGGGGCGGGTTTTGGGAAATAAAATAACTCTATTTTTATAAATTCCTGACTCGGCCTAATTAATTCCTGCCTCCATAACAGGCACCACCAAATATTTGCTTATGCTGTGACACATATACAAGGCATATTGGTCTCCTACCTGCATGACGTTTGATATCATGTTGTTGGTTTCAGGTATGTGAAACCATGTAACTTAAGTTTATTTATTTCAGGGCTAATTTCTTTTTATACATCACCTAGCACTCCATTATGCAATAGCTTACCTCCAGCTGGCACTGCAGAGCAGTAACAGGAGTACACACATACATAAGTATTTGCTGAACAGGGCTTGAGCCAGAAGCAAACTCACACACAGGAACTTTTCCATTTACTTCCCCTTTCAGCACGACAGCAACTCTGCTTTACCTTGTAGCAATGTATTTGGCCACTCGTCATTCCCCTAGTGCCTCTAGCAGTGACAGAAATAGGAAGTAACTGGTCAGAAAGCACCTCAGAGAATAATCTTTCTTTGACTTGAGATACAAGAATCTACAGGACCATAGCTTCTGCCTGACATTTGGCCCACCTGTCTTCAGAAGCTATCATTCCCTTTATACATACTACTAGCATGAAATAGCCATATAGAAAACAAAGGAAAACAGAGTTTTGCATCTTGTTAAGAAGTGGAGACTCTGTCACAGTAAGACACTTTATGTACAGCCTGAGGTTTAGCTTTTTACCCAGCGTATACAGTAAATCCCAGATAACACTAAATATGAAGCTGTAAAAGCAAAATATACATGTCAGGAACCTGTTGAGCACTAACAGGCTCTTCAGCCTTGCCTCTATGCCCTTGACACCTGTTTGAGAGAATGTTAGAGTTCTTTTGGAAGAGATCTTCATTAAAAGGATAGGAAGATCTTCATTTAAAAAAGTACTTCCAGACATGTGGAAATCAGTAGAAAGTCTGTTACCTTGTTTGACATTATTATGCAATTAGCTGTACTAAATCATTAAGCTTCTAAAGGTGTCCACTTAGAAATAAACCCTGCTTCCAACACATATGCATATGCATATGTATATGTATATATAAATAATGTTTTTTTTCCCCATCTCTGTTTCTCTTGGGAAGCTTCATTATTCTCATACATGGTAATTCTCTAGGAATGTTTTGCTCAATAGTTTTTTTCTTTCTAAAGAGACTTGTGACACTACCACCTCCTTTTGCAGGCTGAAAGAAAACACTTAGCACTATTCTCAGAGGAAAGAAGCTTCCCATCCTAAGAGGGGAAGGGATTAGTCTCACTTTCCTTCCTCATCTAGTAGGAATCAATCCCATGTATCCAGCCACCAGTTGTTTTTTCATAGGTGATGTCTACAAGGCCAGGTTATCTCTGTCATTCTTTTCACCACCAAAAGTGACTTCACCAGTATCTTATTACCACATGCTACAAGTACATGGAGATCCCTTCACTGTAGCATAAGAGAGCTACCAGGGAAAATGAAAGCTGCTACATGGAAGTGATTACCCAAGGGGCATGGTAAGCAGGAATATAATAGGTCTGTGCCTTAAGTGTGGTGAGCACACCGTGTGTGTGTGTCTCAAAGGACACAAAACAAGCCATAGAATTTCTCTCTTGCTCTTCATGAAGTTTTCTGGGGTTTATTGTGTTTTGACTCTGCTTTTGTTTGCTTGTTTAGTAGTTCTTTCTTGGTTTGTTTGTTTGTGTTTTTCATTTGTTTTAAAATAAAATATTTAAATCTTCATTTAAATCTGATTAGCTTACAGTATAGTGCATCCTGTGCCACCGCACCTGATGACTGTTGTGAAACCAAAGCTGTGCAGATGTTGGGTGATGGCAGTAAGTAGTGCAACACCAGCCCTGGAGGCAGTTTCAGAGCAGAAACTCATTGTGGCAGATGTGGAAACATGCCAAATTACTGACTGGTTCTACTGTCTTGCTTGTTGCTTTCTCAAAATGATTCTCTGAGGACAAATCTGACATGTTGAACACCAACTACCAACAGTGCTGGAAACTTCACTTCAAGGCTGTGGGAAACATAGTTCAAATGAAAACCCACAGTCTGCTTCAAACCTGGCCTGTGATAGGTGGAAAAGTAATCCTGGGGTAACAGAATACTCCATTTCTTTCTGAACTTGATAGAAACTCTTTGCCAGAGGATGAAAATTCATGTCTCCTGAATATTTAGGGAAGAATCTACAGAGTTAAACCTTTCAGCTGGTGCATGTAAAACTTGATGACTAGCTGTTTATTACTTCCGCTCAGCACTTGAAGAGAAAGTATCCAAAAGTTTTGTACCAAAAACAATGGATGCATACCGAAACAAAAAATAATCAAACAAAAAACAACAACAACAAACAACCCACAAAACAACCCACCAACAAACAAACAAAAACTATGATGAAGGCAGTGAATGAATTTTCAGAATACTGAAATTACTGTGCTTGCTGAGGTGCTTCATACAGGCTTCTCCAATTGGTTTCTGTGAAGTTCAGGTAAGACTGGTAATAAACATCTTCATAGTCTGCCAGACATGAACAAACTCTCTGATTTCTGGTCAGACCCCACAACAGTCTCAGACTGTGGTTATTTTCTTCCTCCACTCTATTTTTCATGAAGGGGAGTGGTGTATGGAAGGAAGGAGATGCATTTGTAAGAGCAGCTTGGTGCTTTGCCACAGTTTACATATTTATCTCTTGGCTCTCCATCCTAGTCCGAAGGATGAAACTTGGTAGATTGCCTTCCTTTAAAAGTGCTGTCACCTTCCATCTCTCAGGAACCACTTTCCCAGAACTAATAATTGCTTCCTTCCCTAAGGTCCTTAGGAACAGCAAGCTTTAACCTGTAATGATTCTGTCTGTTACAGATTAGTTCCCCAGTACTCTTTCATGGCAGAGTGCTCATGGCTATTTGGAAACATTTCTAGAAGAAGAAGAACCTGTTCAGGTTTACTAAAAGCATAGGAGTCAAACTGAGTCATGATGGTTCTGAGCTGCAAATACATGGCGGATGAGGAGCATTTTGGATCTTGCTCTTCTCTATGTCATCACAAGCGTCAGGCACAGGATACAAAGTGGAAGAATCAATCCCAGTAGAGTCAACCTACCCATCAATGACTAAGAAATATAGTCAACTTCAACTCGTGGTTATTTCCACCTCCTCCTGCTTGGTTCTTCTGCTGGATCAGCAATTTGGTAGGAAGCAGAAGTAGGTTTTTTTTGTAAGCCATGTTCACAACATATGCTTTCCATTCATACCTAGGAGTACCCATACTTGAGAACTAACAAGTCATATTGATGCATTTTTGTTGTGTATTCCAATTGATGTTGTCCCGTCCTCTTCATAAAAAGCAATAAAAATCTCCCAAGGTACTTCTGCTTACCTCTTCTAGAGGCTACAAATAACACTTGCTGTTCAGAGAGTATGAGCAACATCCTGGTAAAACATTAAAGTGTGTCTATATTTAGTGACATGAAAAAACTGATGGGATGAGTGGCTAGTAAGGGCCTTCAGCCCATTGCCATGAAGCATGCTGGGGTCACAGCAGCATGCCCAAAGTCTCATGATGAGCCAAGGCTTCTGAGGTAGTAGCAGCCAACAGGAAAATGTCATGGAAACACCCTAAGGAAATTAAGAGATGTTTCCCTCGAAAGGGCACATGGCTGACAGCCCAGTTGAAATGCTTCTACACTTCTGAAATGCCACTGCATCTTCTTTCTCCATGATGTCTATGTATTGTCTGTGTACCAATGTGAGAAGCATGGGGAATAAACAGGACAAACTCAAAATCTGGTTGTGGATGAAAGGCTACAATCTCATTGCAATTACAGCCACATGATGGGATAGTAGACATGGATGGCTGTGCATGTTTTAGGAAGGACAGATTGACAGGACATGGTGGTGGAGTTTCTCTCTATGAGAGTAAGCAGCTGAAATGTGTTCGACTTAACCTAGATGGATCAAAGAAAGTGTTGTAAGTTTATAGATAAGAGTTAAAAGACAAGCAAATGTGAGTGGCACTGTTGTGGCCATTTACTGCAGACTGAGAGGAAATTGTCGGTGAGGCCTTTTATAGACAGATGGAAGCAGCCTCAAGATCATGTACTCTGATGCTCATGGGTGACTTCAATTACCCTGATACCAATTGGAAAAGTCACACAGCCAAGCATACTCAGTCCAGAAAATTCCTGCAGTGCAGTGATGGCAACTCTCTGATGCAGGCAGTTGGGGAATCAACAAGGAGATATGTGATGCTAGATCATGTATTAACAAACAAAGAAAGTCGGGTCAAGGAGGTAAGGTAGAAGACAGCTTTAGCTGTAGTGACCATGAAATAATTGAATTTAGTATCATTAGGTAAAGAAGCAAGGTGAATAGTTAAACTTTTACCCTGGACTTTAGGAGGGTTAACTTCACCCTATTCACTAAACTACTTAAAATTGCCGTATGGGCTAGGGCTCTAGATGGTAAAGGGCTCCAAGAGAGATAGTTAATACTCAAACATCACCTCCACCAAGCTCAAGAAAAAGCATACCCTTGAAAAAAAAATCTAGTCGAGGAGGCAGGAAACTCACATGGATAAACAAGATGATGCTAGGAAAATACAAATTGAAGAAAGCCTGCAATAATCAGAAAAAAGATCTAGTCAGTTGAGAGGACTATAGAAATACTGTCAAAGCATGTTGAGATGCAACAAGGAAGGCCAAGGCACTCTTGGAAGTAAACCTGGCTAGGGAAGTGAAGGAAAACAAGAAGGACTTCTTTAAACACATCAATAGTAATAAGAAGAATAGGTGAAAAGTGGGTCCATGTTAAAGAAAGTGAGAGCTCTGATGACAGATGGTGCACAGATAGTGGAACTGCTGAATGCTTTCTTTGCCCCAGTCTTTCTTGCAAAGACCAGCCTTCACAAATCTCAGACACTTCAGCTAAGACAGCAAAACTGGTGGGAGGAAGACTCACCACTGCTCAGTGTGAATTGGGTTAAAGACTGCTTACATGGAATAAAAGCTCACAAATCCACAGGCCTTGATGAGTTGAATTCACAAGTGCTGAGGGAGCTGGCTGATGTTGTTGCTGTACCACTCTTCATCATTTTTGAAAGATCACAGAGACCAGGGACTGGAAGAGAGCTAATGTCATTCCAGGCTTCAAAAAGGGCAAGAAGGAAGAGCCCAGCAACCACAGAGCAGTCAGCCTCACCTCCATTCCTGGAAAGGTGATAGAGCAGCTCATTCTGGAGACTGTCTCTAACCACATGAAAGAAAAGAGGGTTATCAGGAGTAGCCAGCTTGGATTTGCTAAGGGGAAAGCTTGATTGACTAACCTGATAGTCTTATATGAAGGCATGACCAAATGGGTAGATGAAGGAAGAACAGTGGATATTGTCTATCTTGATTTCATCAAGGCATTTGATACTGTCTCACATAACATCTTCATAGGTAAACTCAAGAATAGTGGGTTAGATTATTGGACCATGAGGTGGATTGGTAACTGCCTCAAGAATAGAGTACAGAGAGTTGAGACCAGCAGTGCAGAGACCAGTTGGAAGCCTGTGGTCAGTGCTGTTCCTCAGAGATCAGTAGTAGGTCCAGTTTTGTTTTAGCATATTCATTGATGACCTGCATAAGGCGATTGAGTGTACCCTCAACAAGTTTGTTGATGATAGGAACTTGGGAGGAGTGACTAACGCCTCATCAGGCTGTGCTGCCATCCAACAAGTCCTAAGTGAGCTGGAGAGCTGGGTAAAGCTGAACATCATGAAGTTCAACAATGACAAGTGCAAGAGCCTGCATCTGGGAAGGAAAAACTTCAGGCACCAGTGAAGGCAAGGGATCATCCTGCTGGAAGGCAGCTTCATGGAGAAAAATTTGAGGACTTCTGGTGGACAGTGTGCTATCCATGGGACAGCAATGTGCCCTTGTGGCCAAGAGAGCCAACAGCATCCTGGGCGTGCTGAGAAAAGTGTGGCCAGCAGGTCTAGAGAGGTTCTCCTCCCCTTCTACTCTGCTCTGGTAAGATCCCACCGGGAATACTGTGTCCAGTTTTGGGCTCCCCAATTCAGGAGAAACAAGGATCTACTGGAGAGAGTCCAATGGAGAGCTACAAGGATGATTTAGGGACTTGAACATCTCTCCTATGAAGAGAGACTGAGAGAACTGTGGCTGTTAAGTCTTGAGAAGGCTGAAAGAGGATCTTATCAACATCTATAAATACCTGCAAGGTGGATGTCAGAATGAAGATGGTGATCTTTTTTTGGTGGTGACCAGTGATAGGACAAGGAACAACAGGTGCAAGCCAGAACACATGAGGTTCCACCTAAACTCAAGGAAACAATTCTTTACATATGAGGGTGGTGGAACACTTGAACAGGCTGTGCAGAGAGGTTGTCTCCTTCTCTGGAGACTTTCAGAACCATCCTAGATGCATTCCTGTGTGGCCTGCCCTAGGTCATGCCTTGGCAGGGTAGTTAGACTTGATGACCTCTGGCAGTTCCTTCCAACCTGTAATATCCTGGGATTCTGTGGGAACTGAAGATGAGTGTGCTAACAGAATGCATTTCAGATCTAGCAAGTAAGAAAGCTGACACCAGCTTAATATTTGAGGGTCCTATAACAACTGACCTTAAAGCATCAGTGTCTGTGGAGTGGACTCTGCCTCCTCAGACAGCCCTGTCATCAACCTCGGATAGTTCAGGCTCTGACTTCACTCATGAGTCATGGTGACCTGAACATTTTGAGGAAGGCAACTGCCTTGCTGGCCTTAGAGAAGTGTTGAGAAAGGGCAAAAAGAGAAACAGTGAAAGAAAAGCCTAGGTCACTTTAAATCTCTGTAGTGATACTGATTGTCAGAATGTATCACTTATTTTGGCACTGTGATAGCTTTTCATGAGGTGGCTTGAAAAGTAGGCAATGCAAGAGAATGAAGTTCCTCCTGACTAGTCTTGTGCAGAGGGAATTTGTGAAGAGTGTGGTAGGAAGCAGAAACAAATAAAAAAATCGCTGAGTACCTTCAGAAAGAAGACCTCTCCTTAAGCTTCTATGGGTCTACAAATTTTCACTCTCTCTCTGAAAGTTACCTGTATCTTCCTGGGCATAACAAAAGGAGGAACTGATACAGCAGCATCCTGAATGAAGTGATTTTGCACCAACAACATGATTTAAGCTGTCCTGTCAGTGATTAGAACTTTAACCTGAAACAGGTATCTTAAGACATTTGGGAACAAAATCTGATTCAATATGTGCCTGGGCTGCTTTCTAACTCCCTTCTCTTCCATGCAGAGGATGACCCCACAGACACACAACAGTTACCATCTAGGGTAAAACTAATTTATGATGGCTTTGAACACTCCCTAGGGGTAAGTTCAAGGGGCAGGGTTACTCGGGGAGGAGTGCCTTCTTTCCTTCACAGGTGCTTCAGGGAGTGATTTTAATTAGCAGCAGTGATAGCACAATAAATAATAAACAGTTATCTGCAGATGACACTCAGGTTAATGTTTTATTTTCTTGCATATCTTTATACGTGGCTGCACCACTCAAGGCATACTCATTGGATAGTAACACTTTAAAACCTCCATGATAGAAAGTTGCATGATCCAACATCCTGGGTACAGGAAAGCCTGGACACTGTGAGGAGTACATAAGTCTTTGATTTTACAGTTTGCAGGGTTGCTTATCTCCAGCCTGTAGATGAAGACACAATGTGCAGAGAGTCAAAAGACCTATGAGCTATTTGCTTGCTATGGGTTGTTGCACTCTGACAGAATGAAATAAGAACTTACCTGTGTCTTGGTTTCTACATCTGTTCCTGGAGTTCAGCAACACCAGCTTCATTGCCACTAACCCTTTGACATCCCTGGATAAAAGGTTCCATCAAAGGGCACAATTATCTTATTAAATGGTAACTGTGCTGTCTAAATTATTATTAAGAATATTTATCTCTTGCAAAAGACATTTACTTTAGAGCAACATTTTTGATCTGCTAGAAGTAATTACTAAACAAGTTCCTGCCTGTCTTTATTCCCCTGAGCTGGCCTTTCTACTGCAAGGATGCAATCTAATATCAGGCACAATTCCCCTGAAGTGAAGGATGCAACAGAGGAGTCAAATCAGTGCAAAGAGTAAGAGCAGAGTTAGTTTGAGAAATTCTGCCTTTTTGAACAGGACTATATTGTCCTACATTTGCTTGTGACACAAGCTGGCGTTTTCAGCCCAGAGACCAAGAAACTTTAGCTCAGTGCTAAATGTGTGTGAAACAAAAGACAGAAATATTCACTCCACAGGGCCAGACTGTCCAAGTAAGTTTTCACCTTACTTCCTTACTGAACATAGTATTATTGTAGCTCCCTTAGCTTTCCACACCATGAGTTGCTGCTTTCCTCACTCTCAGCCACAGCCTATCTTTGCCATTCAGCAGACCTAAGCTGTGAGTTGCATTTTGGGCAGGCTGTAGAAGGAGCAGTCCCACATGCCTGCAAATACACACTGTGGGGAATCAGTCCCATCCTGGGAACTGTTTGGAATGAAGAAACCAAAACCAAACAAATCTAAGGATGATTTCAGCACTCTCAGAAAACATGGGTTCTGTGCTTAGATAAACAACGGTGAGGAATCTGCTAATTGCTGCTTAAGATTTGTTAATCATGAGGGCTTCACGGTCCATCCTGTTCAAACCAGTGGCCCTAGCAAATTTTGCACTGTGAGCCAGAAGTCTCTTAAAAGTTTTACTGTTGCTTATCTCTGTTATTTGTAGGAACATGGGACCTTGCTGTGCTGCCTGCTGCCTGGATCTGGGTCCAGGCAGAAATGGTTGCTTTGCCGTTCTTTGTACTTTGGAAAACAACAGTCAGGACATTAAATGCCTTTCCTCCTCATCAGTATGAAGAGATGCTCTCTCACAAGAGAGCAGTGACAAGAAGATGTAAAATCTAAAGCTCTCTAGTGTATACCATGTGTGTTACTGCAAGGGACACAAGGCAGCTGTATAGGAAAAGAGATGTCAAATGCAGTAGCCCTGAGGACAGAGATCACTGTGGTCTAAGCACTGACAACTGCTTGTGAACCTGAATAAAACAAATTGGCACTGACTTCTTCAGAGGGCATTTTGAAATGGACTGTTTACGACAAGATGCTGCCAGAGACAATTTCATCCGAGATCCAGGGGCAGCGCGGGTGGAAGCCCATAAAGGTTTGTCTGCTCTGCTGCTCCTCTGATTTTTCACAAGGGAAGGATGGAAAAGGAAAGTGGAGACACCTTCAGCTGGTGCTGCAGCACAGGAGGTTTAGGGCAAAACTTGAAAGCATCTACCTCACTTTTCCACTGTGTAGGGCATTGTTTGTGTTACGTTGCAATTTTTTTTTTTCTTTTATAATCTTTGTCTTTTGGGCTCAGGGAGTTGTCCATAACCCCTTACAAGCACGACTCCTACATAAGCAACATTTAATTATTTACCCTAATTTTGTAAATCTTGACACAATAAACCTTACAGCACAGAATCCTTGTAAGTATTTTTTTAAATAGCTCTCAATGCTGCTCTACCCACCTAAAACCAAAACATCTAGTTTCCACACAGTGGAAAGAAAGTCAGTTGAAGAAATTGACATCATGTCTAGCTGGAAAAGTTGGGAGGCCACCAGTTTAGGTTACAAATCTAGTCTTTGGGAATGCTTCTCCTGTAGCAAGTTTAACATGTTTGTCCTGTGTTTCAACAAGAGGCAAACTGTGAGAAATCATTGGCCTACAGTGCCATAGACTGGAGATGAACGTGACTGCATGGGTGAAATTCAGGGAAGTGAAAATCAGCGTTTGAAGTGTGACTTTTTATTACACTAAGATACTCTGCCTTTCAGCTGTCCATTCAAGGAAGTCTTGGCCAAGAAGATATGTGATGTTGTCTTTGATTGCTCGAGCAGCTGAAATAACACTAGATATCTACATGCTGACAGCTGAGTCCAGCTGCTTATTACCTGTCTCGATGTCCACAAGCTCATGATATGGCAAGGCTCCATTTGCACTGAGTAGGGAGACTGGGGAGAAAGGACACAGTCATATTTACTGAGGATACAAGAAAAGGATGTCCTGCATTTCGCTTCTTTACAAAGCATCTGCTTTGATAGTCTTGGCAACAGTGTCAAAATCAACCTCCTGAGAGAAGACAAAGTCATCTCCTGCCTCTCTTGGGAATCCGTGCACAACTATAATGGTGCAAGTGCAGTATTTTACTCCCAGATTTGCCTAGAGACGGTAGGAGTACTTGGGGCTTGTGCTAGTTTGAGCCTAGCTAGATGTGTTGGTGAGAAGGGCTAGATAATAGGCTGTAAAATGAAAACAGTGGTGATGTCTACTTCGCTCACAGTCTTGCTGAGATGTGTAGAAAGGAAAAGCAAAACATGAGATAAGGTCACTTCGCTTGGGCACTTCACTCTTGGCTGTCCTCTTAGCTCTTTGCCTGCTGGGGAGCTGGGGCTGCTGGCTGAACTCCATCTTGCTTTCTAACCTCATCCTCCATTTGCTTCTTGGCTGGTTCACCNGTGGGGGGGTGAGGGACACCCAAACCACCACAGGGCTGCTATTCTTTTTTTTTTTTTCTGTCTGATAGATAATTCAGAGGTGATATATGTTGTGTTATTTAAGAAACCAAATAAGCTGATATCACCCAAAACCCACATCACAATAGCAATTTACAAAAGATTCTGCTAGATCATACTTACTTATGAAACAAAATCAGTTACAACCACGCTACATTAAAAGGTATGGTGCATGCAGCAGGGTTATTTATGAAGGCTGGGTGTTGAGTGAGTAGCACTTTACACATCATGGTGTGTTCTCTGCTTTATTTAAAAAAAAAAAGAGACAAAAACCAAACCTACAACAACAACAAAAGCCCCCAACACCATTCTTTTATTCTTTGCTTCTCTGATTTCAAATGAGAGAGCTGGATAAACATTATAGTTGATCAAATCTCAAGCAGCAACACTTGCCAAACCAAAGATGATTGTGTGAGTTCATTACATTGTTGGTTTCTTTTCTCTTTCCTCAAGGGCATAGAAATCACAGTGATATATAGTTACTCTCTGGGATGAAAAAACATTTTACAGACATTAGATACAGATGGGTCCTAAGCCTTAACATTTGCAGGTTTTGCATTGCAACTCTTATTCAGTTCTCTATGGAAAAACAGAGCTGCATTACCCTGAGAGTCATGAGTGGAACTTTGTGCCAAGGAGATGGGATTTGGCATTTCTTAGCGAGCTCTACAATACACATTGAGGGAAGGAAGCCTACCCTAGAAATCAATTTTCTTTATACTGACTCAAGAGAAAGGCACCTCCAAATACACACATGGCGTATTTTCCATCTAAAAATTCCTTTTACAGATTTCATGTTAAAGAAGAAGAAAATGCTGTACAAGTAAGATGATACACAACAGAAGAAACAAATGGCAGCTACAGCAATCAAAATAAAACATCAGCCTGCAGTTCATTGAAGATGGAGCCAGCATTGTTCCTGCAAGCAGCAGGCTCTCTTTGTGGCCTTGCCTGCTTGCTTTCACCCCACATTCTCCAAGCTAGCCATTGGTCATCCCAGTGAAAACAATGACATAAACATTTTGTTTTCAACAGAATTTACTCCCATTTTTTGATTACCACGTAAGCACACAAACAGCTGGAATTGTGTGCTTTGGCAATAATGCCAATTTAAACTACACAAGGAATTACACAGACTCACAGAGAGGAGTTCTGGGAAGAAGTAACAAAAATTCTGCAATGCTTTGCACTGAGGAGGCTGATTTGGTCACTAGTGTCCAGGCTGACAAAGTAGATGATGCTTCCATGCTGAAGAAAGGAATACCTGTAGATTTACACTTGGATGGTTTCTATCTTATGTCTTTAATATGGGAATGAGAATGACCTTCCTAACACACCTGCAGAGGTATGAGGATGTTTTCCCATCACTCTCCACCTTTGGCATGAAAGGCGTCTGATTATAAGGTGAGCTAATTGAGGGGGAGTCAGAGAGCAGTTAATCCAATTCTGTTCCTTCAATGTAAGTGTCAAAACATCATTCCATCGAGCACAGCACACTGGGTGTGTGCTCAAATGGACCAGAGTGCACAGAGTGAGCAATACCACCTCTTTTGTTCACTTAACTCCTCTAAGTCTCACTTTCACTCAGCAGAAACTGCTTTGAAACTGTAAGTCAGAGCTGTACCTCAATTCAGGACAAAACAAATTCTCACTCATAAGCCCTGTCCAGCTGCACTCCTGTGTGAAGGTGAAGAAATCAGCACACAGAGGAAGCAGCAGCTGACCCTCCTATTCCTAGGCATCAGCCTGGACTGGTGAAGTCAGATTAGCTTCTTTGCAGCCAGTGGTCAGGATGTAATTAACCATCTCAAGCAATGGATACTGCCAGCAGTCAGCTTCATGCCATCTGATGTCAGAGTCTGACTCATCTCAGTCTTGGAGGTTCTGACTTCCGTCCCAGGTGGAAGTGGGACAGGTGATCTGAAGTCATAGCTCACTGATTCATTTGGGAATTGGGATTTAACGAAAATAAAGCATTTTTACTTTTATCATCCCAGAATTCCCTGTGTAGCCATGTGTATGTGTTAGCATCTTATTCTACAGACAGGCTAACCCTGTCCATACCTTATGGGATCCTATGGGATAAGTGCTGCTTCCCTCTAGTCTCCCACACAAGAGTGAGGATGATCAAGATAATGGATGAGTGAATGAAAAAAGAGTATCCTTAAAAACCTAAAGCCAAACAAACACTCCTTGTATATTCTGCGTAATACAAGTCCAGTGCAGTTGGTGATACTTGCTATGATCCTCTGCATTGGTTTATTGTTTAATATATGCAAAGCTTGTTTTGATGTAATGGTTGTCATTAACCCTTTACTTGTGCATTTAAAAATCTTGCTCCAAAACTAAAGGAACAGGCAAGTAAGACAGATTTTGACAGGAATTCTGTGCCCAGCTTTCTTCATTACCTTTAAAATTTATTTATATTGTGCTTTGCTTCCAGTGTGACCTTGATCTTACCTTGTGTCTAGACTGTTATAAGCAAAGTTGAAATGAAATTGTTTTCAGTGCTACATCTGCTTCATTGAAAGAACAATAGGAATCAGTGTACAAACATAAATAACAAAATTGAGAAGGTTTCTTGCAGCATGATGCCACTCTGTCATCTCCATGTCTTTGTTTCATTTTGGATTTGTGATATTCTAATACCACTGAAACAAAAATATTCTAATATCACTGAAACAAAATGCATGGAGCTATGACACAGAAACAGATGCCACAAAGTGAGAGAGAATGGATTAAAAAAAAAAAATCAGAAAAAATGAAATGGCTAGCATGTAATTTCTTCTTTGTCACAATGTCTGTGACCTTGGATGCCAAAGTTTTTGATGTGTTTTGGGTTTTTTTGGCTTTGGTTTTGGTTTTGGTTTATTGTGGTTTGGACATTTCTTCCTTGTCATAATGGTGGTTTTGACCTTGGATGCCAAAGATTTTGATGTGTGTTTTTTTTTGGCTTTTTGTTTTGTTTTGTTTTAGGTCTTTTGTAGTTGTTGTGGTTTGGTTTTGTTTTGTTTGTTTGTTTGTTTCTCATTTGCAACAAGAAAAACTGTTTCTTTTATTTGCAACAAGAAAAACTGTTTCTTTTATTTGAATTAAAGGGAAGCAGAAAGTGATGATGATGCATAGTACCTTAATGGAGACAACCAATGCCAGCTTTTTTCACACTGTTATAGCACTTCTCTGTGTCCATCTGGAGGTCTTCAGACTGTGATATGTATTTCTGATGTTACTTGAGTGTTTATTGCCACCCTTGTCAAAGTGTTGAGTATTACTCTGTCTCAGGTCTAGCTTAATTTTTCCAGAGACTCAAATATAGTCAATAGAACCAATAACAATTTATAGGATGTCCTTGCCTCTTCCCCCTTCTTTCCCAAAGAAAAAGAATTAGAAGTAGAGAGAGGAAATGTAAGCACACACTCTGAAGAAAGAGGCTACATTCTTACCATAGTGCATCTATAGGGTTGCTCTTTCATCAGATGAAATGTCATCACCTGTCACTGAGGCCAAAGACTATGAGAGGAACGTAGAGGTCATGCGGAAGTCCTAGGAAGGTGATTTTCAGTGGAAAGCTCAGCTGACAACTGTGGTCTAAACAGCTGGCTCTGCTAACCATTGTCACACTCTCACTGGCTCTGTGGCTAAATTATTTCCCTTGGTAATGCACCCTGGGACAAAATCCCAGATACTCAGGAACAGCAGCAAGACACAGAAGATCAAGCTACCAGTTTTCTGGTATGTCGCTGGTGTGGCTGGGGTTTTTAGTTTGCCTCACTGTCCACTTATCTATTCCATAGCTCATCCCCACGTCACTGAGAACACCATAGGAAATAGTGCTGAAAATCTTGCAGAAGTCAAGCTAAGCTGCTAACACTGCTCTCCTCTCGTTCATCAAGGCAGTCATCGGATCATAGAGGGCAATCTTCAGATATTATTTTCCCTCGGTAAAGGCATAAATCAATGACTACTCTCAATCACTTTCTCTTAGTAAGTCTTGGAAGAGATTACAAGATTGTTCTCTCAATCACAGAAGACTGACCAGCCTGTAATTCCTCTGTTCCTCTCGCTTGTCACTCTTAAAGATGATGTGACATTTACTTTCTTTCAGTCCTCAGGAATCTGCCCCAGTCACCAAGACTTTTCGAAGACAATTGCATGTGCTGTTGAAGACAACTGCATGTGGTGTTGCAGCTACATTGGCTAGCACCCTGAACACCCTTGGGTGTGTCCCATCAGGCTATATTCATTAGGACAGAGTATACATTAAATTCGGATTTAGTCACACTTACTTTTTTTTTCTCTTCTGATACATTAAATTTTTAAACCGGGTTATATTTGCAGCAGATGCTGTAATACTTGACTAAGTGAAAACAGAACTGCTTTAATGACACTGACCTTTCAGTGTACTGAGTCACCATGACTCTTGTGTCAGCCTCAAATACATCCTTTCCAAGTAACTTCCTTGGAACTACGGTATCAGATGAGGGAAGAAAAAATAGGCCAAAAGTGATTGGAAAAGTTTGGCTATTGTGTAAACAGAGGTGTTTTGGATAAATTAGGTGTCTGTGTACCAAAGGAGCCCTGCAGGGGTCTAGAGACATGACTTTCTAATTCTTCACAGGAATTTTCTTTTCATAATCACTGTCTCTGACAGCAAAGTCTCTCAGCTCTTAATGGATCTGCTGCTATCACATTCAACACTGCAACTTCCAGGGGAGACTCCCAGGAGGCAAGAGCTGGGATTTCAAAGGAGTCCACAGCCACATGTTCCAGCTGGGCTGCAGCGAGGGTTTCCAAACTGAACAGAGCACACACACCCCACCCCCCCCACAAAAAGACTAATTCTTCCCAATGAGGAAACGTGGGTAGCCTCTTTGGGGGCTTTCACAAAAGTGGAGCCCTTTTGACACAAATCCAGTACACACTTATAAAATGCCTCAGCTGTGTGCTTAACCCTTTTGGTTTCCTCAGAGAAGTGGGTAAGGCTTTAAATGATACCCTTCAGTTTGCAGTTACTGATTTTATGAATTTCTGAGGAAGATTACAAAAGTTTGTTTCTTGCTATGGCAAAGGAACAGATAAAGTTTCGAGTGACTAATAGATTTCTGTAGTTCATATATTTTCCAAATTTTCATTTGTAGCTGCTGACTTCCACCAGATATTTCCCACATCGTTCTGGATTGTAACCATCCACAACTGCTTGTACTTCTGGTGCTTCTGTCAAAGTTACCCTGTCCTACTAGGTCAAACTATATATGTCCAAATGTTGTGAGTAGGATTTTCCTGAGCTAGCTACAGTTTATGAGTTTTCAACTTTTATCAAGACATAGTTATAACTAAAATAGCCTATCACTAGGGGCAAGATGGAAAAAAAGATCCACCCAGCTGGGAGCAGTTTGATTGCTTCCTAAAATAACGACTGAAAGAGAAATTCCTCGTTTTTTTTCTCAGATAGAAGATTTCCAAGTCACCATTCCAGCATCCACTGGGTCAGTAACAGTGCATACCCAGTTGTAATAGCAGTTTCTCAAGAACCAAACCAATAAAAGCACATACAAGATTACTTTATCAGACCTATTCAGATTTTTCCAAGTTTGTTAAGCACTCTGACATCCTCCAGTGGAAAAATTAATGTAGTTTTTATTTTGCGAAAGTGGAAACTTACTCAAAAGGCTGATCAAAAGGGTGGTTAAGAACCTGAAACAGAGTATAAGTAGAGTGGGAACAGCTTGGAGAAGGATTTATGTAAGGGAAAAGTGATATGCATCTATAAAATAACGGATGATGCAATAAAGCTGAAGGGATAAGGATTTTCTCTATAACATAGTAGAGGAGCTCTGGGACACATAGTGATTTCAGGCAGGCCACAAGTTGTATAAGGCAGTAATTTTAAAGTAAAGACCAAAATAGAAGAATTGTGCTTTCATCTGTCTTCTCTGAGGCAGGAAACGTGGAATTCATTGCCACATGATGCAGTGATGGCTAAAAGGATAGATAGATTTTTAAAGGGTTTTCACAAGTTTGTAGAAGTTTGGGGTGCTCCTGGCATTTTTGGGTTTGATGAGCCTTTAGACGACTAACTGGCAAGTGGCTCGTTCACAGAAATGATTACTAGTTTTCCTCTGAGAGACGGGTCTTCTATCTGATCCAGCCAAGAAAGTCTGGGAAGGGAGCAGGTACCAAGCAGTAAGAAGCACTGGCAACAGCTAAACTGCTTTTAAAAATAATCCACATATCCTCAGCAAGCCTGTCCCAGACCTACAGGTGTAGCACCACTATGATCAATGTATAAGTTAGTCTCATTTGGCACTATGTATACATCACTTTGCACCATGCAAGAAAGGTCTACACCGGGTTGTGGAGCAACAAATAACTTAGCCCTATGTACTTACTTTTTCCACTGAGGTCTGACATAGACAGCAGCCTACATACACAAATAACTGGCATAGAGAGAAAACTCTCGCTGTCTTCCTGCCGGGCTTAAATGTCAGAATTGTTCTCAGGGGACTGATCCAAAACGTACTCAAGTCAATAGCAAAAGCTCCTTCACTTTCATGAAGGCTAATGCTAGAGAGGAAATCCCAGGAGATGTCTTCCACAGACAGACGGACTGGAAAGCATGACCTGATTTGTAAGAGTGTTTCAGTTTCCCTGTTAAGCAATGATTTAATAAAAGCAGTTTTCACAAATGTTTCACAATAACCAGAGGATGTTACACTAGTGGTTACACATTCAAAACAGCTCCACAGGCATCAGGAGATCAAGCTATTTGGCTAACTGAATGGAGCTACAAACCAAAACAAACAGACTCTGTCTTCAAGCAGCAGTAACAGCCTTTCCATTAATTGGTGTTTTTTCATAATAACACCAGGCAACCCCAGTAAATCCATGTGAAGCCACTTACAAGCTTCATCAGCAAATATCCTTCCAGGATGTGATTGCAGGGCAGGGCTTTCCCTGTGGGATAGCTCACTGTAAGTGTATACACACTAACCTCGTAAGTTCCAGCTAAAGTCTGTTACTTCAGGGCACTCTGTGGCCTATCTCAGTATAAGCTGTAGTATGATGCAAGGTTGTTGTCCCTCATTTGAGGCCCACAGGCTTCAAATATAAGGGGAAACCTGGGGAAATTTTTGCTTGCCAGGGGTAACAGATGAAAGAACATGTGTGTCTGGTACGGGAGCTGTGAGGAGAACAGGCACGGTACCTGAACACAGGGATTCTAGTGACTCGCCCCAGCTCAGGGTCTGGCCATTGGCACAGCACGCAGCACTGACTTGCCGAGGCAGCAGTAAACATGCAGAAGAAGAACTGATTCTCACTTGCTGGTCTTTGACATTCTTAGCACCATGAAAGAGTTGAAGCAAGGTTTGGAAGTCAGGGCTGCAGCCCTTTGCTTCTTAGATGTTACGTTTAGAGGAGTACAGAAGTCAAGCAGCCACTCTCTCAACTGCTTTTGTCTCAAAAGAAAGCAACAATGAGAAACAAGCTTTTATCCCTCCCAGACAAGGGATATATTTGTTTCTGCATTTTTCTGAAGCTCAGAGCTCATGAAATGCTCCAGCAAATTTACTGTCTGGGCAGCAGGAGGGTTTGTTACCAGGGTTTCTCTTTCTTCTTTTCTTCTTCTATTCCCCACCCCCACTCCTTCCCTTCTATTTTGCTTTTGTGAAGTATTCATGTTTATTTCTATGCCTTGAGGGGGAAAACTCAAGCCATTTGGCTGCATGAAATACCCACAGTTCATCTGAACAGTGCTGCATCTGTGATGGGGGAAAGCAGCATCTATTTGAAGTGCCAGGGCAGTTAAACTTGGAAATGTGCTTTTTATTTTTAACCTGGGATGGAGCTATGTATAGTTGCAGACATTTCTCCATTTACGCTGTGGCTCTTTCCAGTAGTTATGGCCCAAATCCAAGTCCCACTCACATCAATGAGATTCTCTCCACTGACTTCAAGGAGAGCAAGATCAGGCCTGAGGAGCACAGCCAAGGTAGAATGAAGCCTTCCACTTTCCCACCCAAGGAAAAACACTGTGAATTTACAGATCTTAGGGACTACTCTGAGCTACTCCTTCCCCTCCTGCCTGCTGCTCTCTCTTTCACATAGAGTATATAGAATCAGAGAAACATAGAATGGTTTGGGTTGGAAGGGGCCTTAAAGATCACCTACTTCCAGCCCCCATGCCATGGTCAGGGACACCTCGTACTAGATCAGGTTACTGAAGGCCTCATGCAACCTGCCTTTGAATACTTAGAGTTTTGGAGACTACACAGCTCCTCCAGACAACCTGTTCCGGTGCCTTGTCACTCCCATGGCAAAGAACGTCTTTCTAACATCTAATCTAGATCTACCTTTTCCCACTTTGAAACCATTATCACTTGTCCTAGGACTACATGCCTTTGTGAAAAGCACCTCTCCAGCTGTCCTGTAGGTCCTCTTCAATATTGGAAGGCAGCTATAAAGTCTCCTCAGGCAGAACCTTCTCCAGTCTGAACAACCTCAATTCTCTCTCTGTCTTCACAGGAGAGGTGCACCAGTCCTGTAGTCATCTTTGTGGTCCTCCTCCACACCCACTCTAACAGTTCCATGCTCTTGTGATGGGGGGCTTCAGTGCCGCATGCAATACTGCAGATGGGGTGTCATGAAAGCAGGGGAGTCATAGCAACCTGCTGGCTATGCCTCTTTTAAGGCAGCCCAAGATGCAGTTGACTTTCTAGGCTTCTAGGCATTGCCAGCTTATGTTGAGCTTGTCATCAGCTAGCACCCCCAAGTTCTCCGCAGTACTTTTATGCATTCCTTGTGTGGTGGAAGATACATGTCTTGGCTTGTCCAGGCATGACCCCGTGGTTCCCTCCCTTCTGCAGAGGGGAGGGAAGTAGAGCAGAAGGAGAAGACAAAAGGCTTGGAGACTCACACTTTGAGTATCCAAGATTTGCCCAGACTTGTTTTTCCCAAATAAGGGAAAGTAAGCTCCTGACTAATATGGTCAGGTTTGGCAAATTGCCATTCTGATTGGTGAGTCTGTGTGGTCAATAGGCCGTTTCATTCAGACAAACAATAAATGGGCTTTCGCCACATATCCCCTTACTTCTTTTTGCCTGCTCTGCCCTGCCACATTATGCTCTGCTTTGCAGTGGCTTTAGAGACACTGACACAATTCTCCTCAAGTTTTGGGTACTGCCTGATACTATTTTGTGAGTAAATATTCCAAGCCTCTTTTTAAGAAATTCTGTAACTAGATTCCATCATGCCTTTCTGACTTAGTAGCAGAAAGGAGCCTCTCAAGTCCTCTGATGGGCAAGAGGTAGAATTGAAACTAAGGACCTCTTTCCAGTTTTAATGTCTGTATATGCTAGTTTTCTTAAAGTGTTCTAGTTTCCTTGTTCCCTGTGTGTGTAAGTACCCAAACCATGTGTTTTGAACATTGTAAATACATTTTCTGGTGAGATTTAATGTTAATAAAGAGTTTTATTAACTGTTTTATTAATAAACAATATTTACCTGGATATAAAAATTAATACAGGTTATTAATTTTGCATAATTCGTAACATCCTGCAAAGCCTGCATTTGTGCTTGTGATTGCCCTGACCCAGGTGCAGGATCTCTCATTTTGCATTGCTGAATTTAATAAGGCTGCTGCTGGCCCACCTCTCAAGCCTGTCAAGGTTCCTCTGGATGGCATCCCTTTCCTCCAGCTTGTTGACTGCAGCACTCGACTTGGTGTCGTTGGCAAATCTGCTGAGGGTGCACTCAATCATACTGTCACTGACAAAGATGTTAAACACCACCAGTCCCAGTACTGAGCCCTGGAGAACAGCACTTGATGTTTGTTTGCAATTAGACATCAAGTCATTGACTGTCCTTCTGTGAGTGTGATCATCAAACCAACTCCTTGTCCAGCAAGTGGTCCACCTATTAAATTCATAGCTTTCCAATTTACACTCCAGATTGTTGTGGGGCACAATGTCAAACACTTCACACAAGTCCAAGCAGTTCATAAACCCCTAAAATAAGGCAGAAGGCTTTCTGCCTTTCTATGGCATCAACTCCCCTGATTCCTTTGCTGTCCAGGTCTTTCCTCTGAAAAGTTTTTGATGTCAAGATGAAAAACAGCCACCAAAACCAGAACTGCTTACTGTCACATTTAATATTGTTTGCATTTTTCACAAGTGTTTCTCTGAATACAATAAACAGTTATGGACAGATAGTGTAGTAGGTGGCTTCACCAAGTGAGTTTTCTTAACGGAAGTATCTGGGAATGGGGATCTTCAGCAGGGCAAGGGAAGTGAGATAGATGTGCTGGGTAAACAGAAGTGATTCACCTGCCTCTCAACATTTTAACAGCCTAACACAATTAACTCTGAGACACAGCACTGATCACCTTGGGCATGGTGCCATGCTGACCTGGCTATTTACCTTCCAGATGCCAGTTTGTATCACTGCATGGTGCTCTGTGAGCAAACAAGATTCATCCAGCCCTGGCACTGGGACTTCAAATATGATGCAACAGCAAAGTCAACCATTGGCTGTGGAGGAAAGCCATAATGGGAAAGATGACCTATAGGTTTGACAGCTCAGTGGACCTAAAATTTCAGGGATACAAGGGAAGGGTGAAAAGGGTGGGTGAGGGAGAGAAAAAATGCTAGAAGGCATGAGGGAGTTGAGATCAATATGATGGGTTTTGGAGGAGTCATACCTCCCCTTTCTCACATCCTCTCATTAATTGCTTTTCCCATTGCCATTGTACTTCCCAGATCCTTGCTGCAAGAAGTGGAGAGTGAGGTGAGAGGGTTACTTTTTTTTCTTCCTCTAGATGCAAGACTACTCTGAGAGCCTTGGCAGAGCTCTGGAGACCCATATGAGCTTTCCAACCAGCTGATACCCCAAATTCTGAGCCCTCTGCAATTACAGCAGCAAACTCCCTGATGTAAGCAACACAAGCAGTTTCACTAGTCAAATCAAGCTACAGCACATCCTGTTGTCCCTAATACCTTGAGGATCTGCACCTTAAACTTTCTGAGAAGAGAACTTAAGGAAAATCTGTGTGGAGAATGTGACACCATGGGATTCCAGCTCAGTCTTGTAAAATTCATTATATCAATGGAAATTGATATAAGGAAATAAGCCTGGGAAATCTCCAGTACGTAATAAGACCATGCCTGTCTTTTCACTTTTAAAAATCTCAGAAGTGGAACCATCCACTGATCCATATGATTGTGATATAGGCAGTTGTCAATAGATCTGCATTTTTCCAACTAAACCTTTATAAAAAAGAGAATTAATTGTTGAGGAAAATAGAATTCTTCTAAACTTTTTTTTTCTTCTCCAGTTTTTGCCTGAGAAAGGCACCATCTCCAGAGATAAAAATCACAACATTCTGAAAACAAGAAAGAGAAAAACACTTTTTTTTCCTCTTTGTTGAGCTCATTGTTGCTTTCAGCACTGAAAGGCCACTTAATTTTCCTCTTCAGGGCCTCCAGCTCATGTAGCATTTCTGAGGGGAAGTAGACATCTGTTGAGATGCTTGTTTTGGAAAAAGGAGAGGACAAGGCCATGCAATTATATTCTATGACTGGAGGACCTTTCAGGTGGAAATATCCTTACTGCAAACATATTTAGTAGTGCAAGTATCTATCCAATTCATGTCATTGTCCAGAGATCCTAACTGAATCCAAATTTCTCTCAACCTGTGAATAAATAAACCCCATTTTTTTTCTGCAAAAATCCTCTTTTGTAAGTGAATAGTAACAGAAGCAGAAGTAGGTGAAGGTGCAGTGGCATAAGCAGTGATACAATGAGAAGAAAAATATTTCCAGGTGTAAATAGATAGTATTTCCATGATAGTGGGAGCCATGACAATACACATTGCATGAGTCTCTGACTCATATGTACACCTGTAAAGATGCCCTTTACAATTTTAATTACATTCACAGTAAGCTGGTAAAGGAGGAAGAATTTAAGATACTAAGTATTTTTGGTTGTATCATGGCCAGGACAAAGAGAGAAAGGGGAAAAGAATTTCCCTTATAGCTCAAGACCAGGATTTGCACATGATGTACCAGCAGGACTTCTGACTGTGCATATTAAACACAGAGCTGTTACACCTTTTAGCTGATCCCAGGAGATTGCTTACAGTGAACTCTGCTGAGCTTTCAGGGGTTAAGCCTGGGCCCTTCCTGCAGTCACTGTTTTAAGAAGGTAAATATTTAGCATTCATTTTGTGGAGAAATTCCTCTGTTTAAAACACTGGACATGAAGGAGGCCACTGCTCATGCAGAGTTGTCATCCACACACTGGTCTGAGCAGAAGCATGAGACCTTTGCAGGAATCTTCTTAATAAGCATTTCCACTCCATTCCTTGCAAAACATTTATTGTTTTAAATTCTGTAGCAAGTTTTTCAATTGCAATTTAAATTTAAGACTAATTAAAGTCAGCTCCAGATCCAACACAGTATTGAGATCTTCCAAGCATTACTGAAACAATCTGCCCAGTACAGTGGTTGAATCACCATCCTGAAAGTATTTGAATGACATAGGTGTGGTGCTGAGGAACATGGTTTATCAGTGGACTTGCTAGTGTTAGGTTAACAGGTACACTCAGTGATCTCAAAGGTCTTTTCCAGCCTAAACAATTCCATGATTCTATGAAAATATTTTAAGAAGACAGTACAAACCATTGTATGTCCTTAGGTACTAGGGAGGGCTTGTTGCAAGACAAAGCTACAATGAAACAAAACAAAAAATCCACCCCAAAAAACCCAGAGTTTTGATCTCACTCAAAGTGATTTTTTCCAATGATTGAGTTAAAAATAACAAAATAAAATAACAGAATCTTTGTATTCAATCATGAAAAAAAACGTAATTAACAAGAAAATCTGGTCATACTGAAACAATTCCCACAGATTCTTCTTCTCGTGACACCTGACAACGAACTTCCACAATTAACACATTTTGGCAAAACATTTGGCTGCTGACAAAGTGACGTCTTCCAAGGGAGAAATACAACTCTGAGAATCACCTTGCTTGCTCGGTATAAGCCATGACCAGCTCTTAGGATTTTTCATCCCTCTGAAAGAGAAGAATTGGAAATAGACGTCTAAAAAGACTACATTCTATAGTGACTGTCATCATCTCACAGAGATACTGAGAAAGCTTTTTATTTCTAAAAATCATAAATATTCGGGTGTGTAGCCAAACTTCTTCATTATTCACATGATTGTGTGACGTGAATACATTAGTCATGTATGGCTAAGCCCACTATAATTTTCTGTATGTTCTTGTTCTTCATTAAGTTTGCACCTGTTTAATAGAGATGCAAAGACCAGAATCCAGCTCCAGCCAGCTGTGAACATAGATTCATGGACTCATTTGTTATTGCATTGTGAACAGACTATTTGCAGAACTAAGGCCACTAATGTGTTTTGCATTATGCTGTAATATACCTGGATTATTGCTGCTGTCTTCATGGGTTATACCAGCCTAGAGTAACTATGATCAAAATGTGGAGCAGAGACAAGTCCAAGGGGTGTTTTAGGAGAGGACTACTCTTCATTGGATTTTGGAGAAAGCAGTAGTTTGTAAACATTTATATTCAAGTCTTAAAAAAATGTCCTCAATACTTACAGCATTCTGTCATTATAAAAGCTTCCCCTCCCTATAGTAAGTAAAAATACTGTTTTGTACCCATTAACTCCTCAAAAATTCTGAAGCAAGCAAGCCAAGCAAAGTATGTCCACTGGACTTATGGATCCTTTTACAGGATACTACTTACAGGAACTTCCAAAGATAAAGCCATTTTAAATTGAGAATCCTTCTTATTTGGGAAGTGAGGGTGCAGATCTGAAGCCTCTTCTCTGCAGCTCATTAAGAGGTAGAACATTCTCCTGGAGTGGAAAACCAAGACTGGTTCCCCCCTAAAAAGTATAAGTATGGATAATCCTACCCAGAGGTGAAAGCTGGAACAGTCAGAAATTCTATGTTAGCACCAACAAATATCCAAACAATACATGTTTCTAAAAGATCAAATTAAGCATAAGACTTTTTTCTTGTTTTGGCTGTCCTACAGAAAAATTAAGGGAATGGAGACTTGTTGTTGTTGCTGCAGTGTAATGACCAATCCCATTGTAACAATGTGATGATATAACACCTGTCTAAAGCAGTCAACCAGAGCTGAGCAAAACCTGAGCAGACAGAGACCTGGTGAGATGCGTTATAAAAAGCCAAGTCTCATTTTGTAGCACTTTTTGAGTCATCATTCCCATCTTCCACTATGGCAGACATGTCCACCTGTACCTTTGTGAGCATTTGTTTGCTTAGTATCCCCAGGTGCTATATAAAACAGTCTAAGAGCTCAGCATCAAAGGACTAATTGGACAGGCTGGATACAAACATCTCTGTAAAGATCCATGCCTCATCCCTACTATCTCCTGCCACTCACACACTGTCATCCCTGCTCTTAGTAAAGATGAAATATCTGAAACAGAATTGTATGAATGAACTTGCAATTCTCCAGACCATCCTCTAGATACACTGGGTTTTCATTCTGCAAATTTTGCACACAGAGTAAAATGTAAATGGATAATTACTTGTCACAGTTTCTCAGGGTGGATGAAACACACCATTACTTCTGTATTATGCAGAAACAACAGAAAGTTCCTTTTTTTCCAGATTCAGTTTCTGTGAAAATCCTCTTTACATCAGTAGCAGAAAGATTGGTTCTGGAGCCTGAAAATTTGGGGGGCAGCACTCACCTTTGTGTTGCAATCCCACAAGCAATTGGTCTACATGTGGATCTTCAGTGAAGGAAGAGCTCACCAGCACATAACGCCCTCCTGGAGGGATTTCATTCCATTCAATCTTCTTGCAGACCAACCTTGTACACCCACACCTCACTCTGCAGGGAAGACAAATCTGTTATCAGATCAGAGAGGTTTTCAGGTGTCACACTTCAAACTTACCCTCAGACTTTGTTTTTTATTTGGATTGGGGTTTTTTTTGTTGATTGTAAGAAAGAGTATTGACAGTAACAGTTATTATTGTAATATAATACAAGCAAAGCCTGTTTAAGCTGAAGAACTAAACCATACCCTCTGAGGAGAAAAATTGCAACCAGGAAATACATTTTGTTTTATGAGAAAGCAGATGAAAAAGGACCATGAAATGGAAGGCCGTTTATCATTTTAAGCCTCAATACTCGTGACTTATTTTAGACCTGTTATATCTGTAGGAGCTGTCATGATCGTAATTAGTGATTGTTATTGTCATCTCAGGAAATGGAAACTGAGGAAAAAAAAAATGAGCAGAAGTAAAACACATAGGTTACAATCCTGGCAGAAGTTCTCTTATCAGAAAAAAAAAACAACTGAAGACAGTTAAACAGTCAAGTAACCTGATGGCATGTCTTTGTTCAAACAGAAGAAGTAGGCTGAGGCAGCATGAGGTTTTCAGTTCACACAGTTTTGCAGGACAAAATAGTGTGTGCTTCTCCTCTTCTCTGATTGTCTTATATCCAGCATGTAACAATAAGCCAAAGATACTAACCAGCAGTTACTGCTATGGTAGCACAGAGATAACATACACAGGCACCCACTTCCCTCAACCTGTGCAGACAGGTCAGCAGGCAAGTTTTTCTGCCTACACCAAGCTCCACACTGCCACAGTGCCATCAGTGCTGCAATGCACCATAAATAAAGCTCCAGACATGACACATATCTGCCTTTGGTAAGTGGTAGTAGAAAGGTCATCATCTGAAAGCCTTCAAGAAGCCTGCTCTTGCCATAGGCAAGCACACTTCCCCTTGTTTTGCAGATTAGGTTACCGAAGGACTCAGCACCGTTAGATGTATCAGCAGGGGGCACAATGGGCTGCCCCTGCTGAAAGGGGCTTGATCCGGTTTGAGAAAATGAAACCAGAGGCAATTCCTGCTTCTCCTTCTCTCTTGTGCTAGTGAGGATGTGCAGTCCTGGTGAGATTACAATATAGTAGTAGAAAGTTTTGTCAGAGTGTCCTGGAGTCTGATATACCCCGGAGTCCCTCTCCCTCTGTGGTTTGAATGGGAGAGGAAAAGGCGTGAAAAAACTCTTTCCACCCCCTGCCCTGCAGGTGTGAAGGTGGGGAGCACAGGGTCCTTCAGTCACCAGGGGTGCCCCGTGCAGTGCCCGCGCTGGAATTGGGCTGGGGATTGGCTGTGTTCTTCATGCCTAGGAAGTGGTAACTCAGCTCTTTGTCTAGGAAGAGTATAAATAANCAAAATAGTCAAATTTACCTAGGGTATCCTTGTAGATCTGCTCAATCTGACTGAACCTGCTAATTAAAACTAAATTAATTTCTGTATATAGTTTTGGGGGTGGGTTTTGGGGAAAATAAAATAACTCTATTTTCCCATATATTCCTGACTCAGCCACATTAATTCCCTGCCTCCACAACATAGAGCCAAAGAGAAACATCAACCACTGCAACACCAAGGGGAAAAGAGTGTTAATCAGAGTCCCAAACATCCTGTTAAAGGCTTTGGCATGGCAGGAGCAGTAAACAAGTCTATTCTTCAGCCACTGGAAAAAATAAGTAGCAGGTGTAAGAAAATATAAGTGATGCAGGAATTGTATCTGGAAACTGACCATGCTTTCTCTGCATAAAGGGGTCAAATGTTGTTTGTAGACATCATTGAAAGATGACATTTGCAGACAGTATTTCAAAAACAACTGGGAGGTATTTCTTTCACAGTAACTCAAACTGCTGAAATCTTTGCTGCTAAATAGTGTAGACACTCAAGGCTTGAACTGTTGAGGGGAAAAAATGACATTAAATAAAAGCCCAAATCAATTAGTGGGGGGAAAAAAAAAAAAAAGAAATCTCCAAGAAACAAAGCAACACCACAGACACAGTTATTCTATTAAAGTTTCCTGGAAAATGATCCCCTAACTTTATCAGACTCTCCTGGGCTCATAGGCAGGATATTAATATGAACAGACCTTTGATGTCCTCCACTTGCTATTCACTTGGTTTTGTGTTTAAGTCCACAATGAAAGTAGGTGATAGAATTGGAAACTGGACCCAGATCTTTCATGTGCAACAGACATGTATCTGCTGCCCTTAAATCTGTGAAGGAAAAGGAAAAAAAAAAAAAAAAAAAAAGAGAGAGTTCTCTGCCCCCTCAAAATTTAGTAGCTATGCTTTAGCTTCCTTGATTACACTTAGCACAATATATTGCCAGTAAAAACATAGATCCTGAAGATTTGCATTTCCTCTTGTGTATCAATATTGAAGATCTGAGTTATGATTTTTTGCTCATTGACAACGTGAACTTTCTTTCACAGCACAAAGAAACATTTTTGCATTTGTCTCATTTGTTCTTCAAAAATAGTTGTTGAACTGAAGGCCTCAGTGTGTCTTACATCTCACAGGATCACACAAGAATCACAGATGTTAAGGGGTGGAAGGGACCTACAGAGATCATCAAGTACAACCCCCCTGCCAGAGCAGGAACATAATCTAGTGCAGATCACACAGGAATGCATCCAGATGGATCTTGAAAGTCCCCAGAGAAGAAAACTCCACAACTTCTCTGGGGAGCCTGCTCCAGTGCTCCATGACAACCGTTTGCTCTCTGCTCTGGTATTTGGGAAATTGCTGCTCATCTCAATCTTAAGAATGTTAATACTTCAGAAATAGCACCTCCACTGAAATGGCAATCAAGCTTTTACACTCCACAAGTGTAATGGTTTAGCACAAGTGCTAACCTGCCTGCTCCCCCAACACAAAGGTGAGGGGAAAAGTAACACACAAAACTCAGGGCTGAGATAAAAATATAAGAGTTTAATATAACATAAGATATCATAACCACAATGCGTAATTACCTTCCTTAGCTAATAACCTAATACTACAATGCATGATTACCTTAGCTTAGCCTATTTGCAGAGTGAAATATGGGGAGGGGGGGGAAACAACATAAAGCAGAAAACCAAAACTTGCAGCTACTGACTACCACCATCCCTGCAGAAAAGAGCTAACACCCAAGAACCTAGAACCCAGAAGCAGCAGCCAGAACAGGAAACCTCCAGTGCTGCAATCTGAACTTCAAGCCCTGTAATACTT
>WAAF01010318.1:1505-16229 GCA_013400475.1 Tricholaema leucomelas | reverse complement strand
GGACACGTTCCAGCACCTCAACATCTCTCTTGAGTTGAGGAGCCCAGAACTGGACACAGTACTCAAGGTGTGGCCTGACCAGTGTTGAGTACAGGGGAAGAATAACCTCCCTTGTCCTACTGGCCACACTGTTCCTGATACAGGCCAAGATGCCTCCCACTAGAGCAGGTTGCTCAAGGCCTCATCCAGCCTGGCCTTAAATGCCTCCAGGGAGGAAGCAGCCACAACCTCCCTGGGCAACCTGTTCCAGTGTCTTACCACCCTCACTGTAAAGAACTTCCTCCTAACATCCAGTCTAAATCTCCCCTCTTCCAGTTTAAATAATTATAGTAACAACAGTAGTAGCAACAACAAAAAATACTAATATTGCTATTACTGCTACTACTACCAACAGCAACAACAGGATCACAGAATGTTAGGGTTTGGAAGGAAACTCCATAGATCATCACCCTGGAGGTGTTCAAGCAAAGCCTGGATGAGGCACTTAGTGCCATGGTCTAGTTGACTGGATAGAGCTGGGTGCTAGGTTGGACTGGATGATCTTGGAGGTCTCTTCCAACCTGGTTGATTCTATTCTATTCTAAATCATCGAGTCCAATCCCCCTGCTAAAGCAAGACCACATTCTATAATTCTATAATAGTAATAATAATAGAAGCAGTAGTAGTAGTAACAATAGTAGTAATGACAAAAACAAACACTACTAATATTAATACTACTGCTACTACTACCAACAACAACAACAAGATCACACAATGTCAGAGTTTGGAAAGAACCTCTATATATCATCAAGTCCAATCCCCCTGCTAGAGGAAGACCAGATTCTATGATTCTATAATAGTAATAATAACAGTAGTAGTAGTAGTAATAATAGTTAGAGTAGTAGTAACAACAACAACAACAATTAATACTAATATTAATATTACAACTACTGCTGCTGTTGCTGCTGCTGCTACTACTACTACTACCACCACCAGCAACAACAGGATCACAGGATCACAGGATCACAGGATGTCTGGGATTGGAAGGAGCCTCCATAGATCATCAAGTCTAATCCCTTTGCCAGAACAGGACCAGATTCTATGATTTTATAATAGTAATTATAACAGTAATAGTAGTAGTAGTAACAATAGCAACAGTAGTAACAACAACAACAACAACAACAACAACAACAACTAATAATAGTACTACTAATATTATTAATAATACCTATACTACTACTACTATTACCAACAGCAACAACAGGATCACACTATCACAGGATCACAGAATGTCAGAGGTTGGAAGGAACCTCCGTAGATCACTGAGTCCAATCCCTCTGCCAGAGCAGGACCAGATTCTATAATTCTATAATAATAATAGTAGTAGTAATAATAGTAACACTAGTAGTAACAACACAACAACTAGTAATAATAATACTAATATTAATGCTAATACTGATACTACTACTACCACCAACAGCAACAACAGGATCACAGGATGTCAGGGGTTGGTAGGAACCTCCATAGATCACTGAGTCCAATCTCCCTGCCAGAGCAGGACCAGATTTTATGATTCTATAGTAGTAATCATGATAGCAGTACAACTAATAATAGTAACAGTACAACTAATAGTAATACTACTAATATCAGTGCTAATACCAATACTACTACCACCACCAGCAGCAACGGGATCACAGGATATCAGGGGCTGGAAGGAGCCTCCGTAGATCATCAAGTCCAACCCTCTGCCAGAGCAGGACCAGAGAATCTAGCTCAGTTTGCACAGTTTGGACTGGATGACCTCTTCCAACCTGGTTGATTCTATTCAGTTTTTGGAAATAATCCTCTCAGGATATAATCCTGTTAGGAGGTCTTCAGGCAGAAATGTGAGAGTGGCAAAAAAACTTTGCCTTGTCCTTTGCAGTTTTTTTTTTCCAGTTTAGGAAATTGGAGGTGATGCAGAGCTTTGTGACAGGCATCTAGGTAGAAAGTAAGGGTCATGTGCAAGTGTGTTCGGTAGAAAACCATGATAGTACTAGTGAGTTCCTCTTCCCAGACTCCAATTCACAGGATCAAAGAATCACAGAATCACAGAATGTCAGGGGCTGGAAGGGACCTCCAAAGCTCATCCGGTCCAACCGCCCTGCCAGAGCAGGATCACCTAGACCAGATCACACAGGAAACACATCCAGGCAGGCTTTGAATATCTCCCGAGAGAGAGACTCCACAACCCATGCTGGGCAGCCTGTTCCAGTGCTCTGTCACCCTCACAGGGTAAAAAATCCTCCTCATGTTCCCATGGCACTTCCTATGCCTCAGCTTCCACCATTGCCCCTCATCCTCTCATTGGGCATCGCCCAGCAGAGCCTGGCTCCAGCCTCCTCCCACTCACCCTGCACATATTGATAAACATGAATGAGGTCATTTCTCAGTCTCCTCCTCTCCAAGCAGCACAGTCCCAGCTCCCTCAGGCTCTCCTCATAACAGAGATGTTCCATTCCCTTCATCATCTTTGTGGCTCTGTGCTGGACTCTCTCAAGCAGTTCTATGTCCCTCTTGAACTGGGAAGCCCAGAACTGGACACAGTACTCCAGATGCAGCCTCACCAGGCCAGAGTAGAGGGGGAGGGCACCTTTGGGAAAAGCATCCAAGAGGCAAGCTGGGCTTTGTGAGGGACATGTAGCTTCATCTGACGTGCAACATCATGAGTCTACATCAAGAGCTCGAGCAAGTATCCTGTCCAAGAGACACAGCAAAGTTCTCAGGGCTGTATTTTCATCAGTAAGTTATGTCATGTACAGTCAGTATCGGAACAAGCAGAACATATACCCCTGATGTATTAACAATACAGAATCAAGGCTTAGGCCAAGGGACTTCCTTAGCGTGTCAGCAGCTGTTTGGATAAAAGATACACAAACCTGAGAAAGAGAGGGGAAAATAAGCAAGAGAGATTAACTGTGTTTTGCAGCAGCATCCAGTTCAACCTAAAACACTCCTCTGAGTATATCACAAATTCTGTGGTCATCCCTGCTGCCTCATTGACCATGTGGCCATTGCTTGTAGCAGGGGCGGGGGGATTATGTTCCAGGATGAAATACACTTAATCATAGCAGCCTGCTGAGAGTTCACCTCACCTGCACCCTGATCCATGGAAAGCCATTCTCTCATGCACTCAAAAAACACAGACTGGAAAAACATGGGGCCAACCCCCTCCTCTCCCTCAAACATATATTTAACTTACACTTACAACCACGTTGAATGTCATTTGGGGTTTTGGAAAGCAGCCCAAGCCTGTGTAGACAGTTGCAGATAATTAAACCATTCCAGTATCTGAAAGGAGGGCTGGGAAGGGACTGTGTACAAGGTCTTGTAATGACAGGGTGGGGAATAATGGGTTTAAACTGATAGAGGGGAGATTTAAGTTGGTTGTTAACAAGAAGTGAGGCTGGTGAGACACTGGCACAGGTTGCCCAGGGAGGTTGTGGATCATAGAATCAGAAATGGAGGCTGGACCAGGTGATCTTTTGAGGTCCCTTCCAGCCCCTGACATTCTATGATTCTAAGAATTTGATCAAACATCCACAACCTCCCTGGAGGTGTTCAAGGCCAGGTTAGATGAGGCCTTGAGTGACCTGTTCTAGTAGAAGGTGTCCCTGCCTATCACGGGAGGTTGGAACCGAGGACTTTGAGGTCCCTTCCAAGCTCAACCATTCTATGATTCTAGAATTCTATGATAATTGTGTATCAATTGACCATTTAGGTAATTACAGCGTGACTTTCTGATGGTATATCTCTAGGATTTTCAAGATAAATCAGGAATGTTCCTTACATTCCCACCCAGGTGGTCTTTAAAGTAAAACAACTGTGATCTCTCTGGCTGACATGGATCTACACTCCTTTCTGAAGCCTTTCTGGAGAGCTGTACAGTCTATTGCAAGCTTTCTAATCCTCTGCTCTAGGTTATGCTGCTGACCAATGAGACGTTTCCAGCCTTTGTTTCCACTGCTTACTGCTTTCTTCTGACAGATTTCCTCCTAGTGGACTCCTAAAACAGGCTGAGGCTTCTTGAGTGTCACATTTCCCTAGGAGAAGGGCACAGTGTTTCCAGAGAGTGTTATGCAATGTCTCATGAACGTCAATGGGATGAGCTTCAACAAGGCCAAATGCCAGCTCCTGCCCTTGGACCACAACAACCCCAAGCAAGGCTACAGACTTGGGGCAGCACAGCTGGAAAGCTGCTGGCAGAAAGGGACCTGGGGGTTGACTCAATATGAGCGAGCAGTGTGCCCAGGTAGCCAAGAAGGCCAATGGCATCCTGGCTTGGATTAAAAATGCTGTGTCCAGCAGGAGCAGGGGACTGATTGTCCTCTTGTACTCAGCTCTGGTGAGGCCACACCTTGAGTGTTGTGCTCAGTTTTGGGCACCTCATTACAGGAGAGATGTGGAGGTGCTGGAGCCAGTGCAGAGGAGGGCAAGGAAGCTAGGGAAGGGCCCGGAGAATAAATCTGAGTGACTGAAGGAGCTGGGAATAGTTAGTGTGAAACAGAGAAAGCTGAGGGCAGACCTCATTGCTCTCTGCAGCTACCTGAAAGGACGTTGTGGAGAGGCTTCTGCTGGTTTCTTCTCACAGGTAAATAGTGATAGAACAAGGAGTGGCCTCAAGCTGCCACTGGGGAGGTTTAGACTGGATATGAGGAAGAATTTTTTCCCAGCAAGAGTGGTCAGGCACTGGGATGAGCTGCCAAGCATAGTGGTGGAGTCACCACCCTTGTATGTGTTTAAAGGTTGTTTGGATGTGGTGCTTGGAGGTACGGTTTAAGGGTGAAATTTGTAGGGCAGGGATATAGGTTGGACTTGTTTATCCTGTTTTTTTTTTTTCCAACCTGAATGTTTCTGTCATTCTGTGAAGGAAAGGTGGTTACAGTCAGCTTAGTCCAGTTAACAAGCTGGAGAAAATAAAAATAAAAGCTGTGAACAAGCGTAGGAGGTGTTGCTCAAATGCAGTCTCTGTGAAGTGGACATACCTTACCATGAAGAGTGACTTGTAATACCACATGCCTGTGCTTTGTGTTGTGTAGCATGAATGAGGAGAAAACAACCCTCAGAAAACAAACAAACAGACAAACAAACAAGAAAACACCACCCCACCCCATCCCATCAAAACAAACAAACACCCAAACAGAAAGCAAACAAACAAACAAAAGGGAAGCAGAAGCAATCCCTCCTCAGAGCAAAGTGAAACAAGCTGCCCCTGCCCAGCATTATCTTTCCATGAAAGGGATCACAGATCTTTCAGAAAACTCCTGTGGTCCAGGCTGGTCCCAGTGTGTTGTGAAGCACGCTGTGCTTGGAAACATCCTGAGAAGCAAAAAAAAAGCCCACAGAGACCCACCCTGTGACCTCTGTTTCTTGACAGCTTTCACTAGGAGCAAGGTAGGCACTGAATCAAGTGCAAATCTCTGCAAGGCTTAGACAGAGAGGCAAGCACCACGTCCTGATGCACACTTTGGTGTTCTTATTCACACAGCAAGGTAGGCACTGAATCAAGTGCAAATCTCTGCAAGGCTTAGACAGAGAGGCAAGCACCACGTCCTGATGCACACTTTGGTGTTCTTATTCACACAGCAAGGTAGGCACTGAATCAAGTGCAAATCTCTGCAAGGCTTAGACAGAGAGGCAAGCACCACGTCCTGATGCACACTTTGGTGTTCTTATTCACACGGTGGAAGTGGTGACTCCTCGGGGCACAAGGTGAGCCTGAATTAGGTGGCACTGCAGACTGAGCTGGTGGGAGCTGGAAACAACGGTGTAGGGAAAGCTCACATGTGATTTGCTCTGCTCCCTAAACTCAAAGGGAGGTAACACCATATCTGAGGGTGGTTTAGGTGTAGTTATCCATGTGAAATAGCATCTTGTGTTTCAAGAACTGCTGTAGCACTTGCAAAGGCTATGGGAATTTCCCAAGCACTGCACAGATACCTTGCAGGAATGCAGTGTCTGCCTGGAGGAGCACCTCACCACCACGGCTTTCTGTTTGCATTTGGCCTGACTCTATTGACTGCATCATCTTCTGACACAGAAGAAAAATCTGCTTTCAGTGAATCAAATGGATCTAGGATTTTAAGATTTAGTTAACTATTATTCCTCTTCTCTTTATTGCCTTCCTATATTATGTGGTGCATGGGAGTAACAAGAGAGACATCTTGCTGCAGGAAGCACTAAAATGATCTAACAGCTAGCAATAAACCAAAGTTAGGGAGTGGAGAATTGCACTTATTTTTCCCAGGGGTTTCAAGGAAGATGCAAACTTGGTTTTGAATTGAGAGCTGGATTAATGCCCTAAAGTGAAAATTAAATTCTACCTCTCTTCCACTAGGAAAATCTGAAGTACTTAGGCCCTTCAATTTAAGGAAGATGTTGAGGTGCTTGAACGTGTCCAGAGAAGGGCACCAAGGCTGGTGAGGAGGCTGGAGCATAGCCCTGTGAGGAGAGGCTGAGGGAGCTGGGGGTGTGCAGCCTGCAAAAGAGGAGGCTCAGGGTAGACCTCATTGCTCTCTACAACTACCTGAAGGGAGGTTGTAGCCAGGTGGGGTTGGTCTCCTCTCCCAAGCATCCAGTAACAGAACAAGAGACACAGATTCAAGCTGTGCCGGACAGGTTTAGGTTAGAGGTTAGGGAGAAGTTCTTCACATCAAGAGTGATTGGCATTGGGATGAGCTGCCTGGGGAGATGGTTGAAGCCCCGTACCTGGAGGTGTTTCAAAGGAGACTGGATGAGGCACTTAGCACCATGGTTTGGTTAATTAGAAGGTGTTAGGTGATGGGTTGGACTCGATGATCCTGAAGGTCTTTTCCAACCTGGTTAACTCTGTGATTCAGTGACTCTGTTAGATGAGGATTTGAGTGGATGGATATGTTTTCTTAGCACAGCACTGGCTTCACTTCTTCAATAACTGTGGGGGAAGGCTGCCTTGAAGAGCAGGAAAGGAACTGGGCCCATATGGCCAAACTGTAGTGACTTCCTTGGACTAATGCTTAGGAGGAGGCTGTCTGCTGTTCCACATGTGGAACAACAACAGATGGGCAGCGTTACATTTCTCTGATAATAAAATGACCTAATGCTCTATTTAGAAAAGTAGAAATGCTTCTCCCTGATTGTTTACAGATTTTAGAAATATCATGATAAGCAAACCCAGAGAGTTCAAAGCAATGATATAAAGGACAAGTGGATAAATAATGACCCAACTTTATTACGAAACAGAGTGTAACTGTTGTGCTGCTAATATAAACACAGATGACCTTTCTTTTTGCTCATTTTTCTTCTCTAGAACAGGAAACAGCAGATAGTCTTTATCGGGTAGTAGAATCTTCCACTTGGCTTCTACTTTGGAGCCACAGGGCAGATTATTCTGCTGTGTTTAGGAGTGTGACAATGCCACTATCTTTTCCAAGGGCACGCTGAAAAAAACCTTGTATGGGTTTGAGGAGACACACCAACAGCTTTGGATAACCCAAGGACTGCCTCAATAAGCATCCACTCTCATTGGTAGAAAGGAGGTGGGGGGATAAACCCAAAACCACAGCAGCCAATTCACATGTATTGGATTTCCTGTATAAAACATCTAAGGAAACAAAATGGATTTTTCTGCATCAGGAATTATTTCTATTCCTTTGTCATGAAGGCAACTGAAGTTGTTCTGCTTGTAAAGGTTGTGACTGATCTGCGGCAATTTACACCCTAAAGAGAGGGTGGTAAGACGCAGGCACAGGTTGCCCAGGGAGGCTGTGGCTGCTTCCTCCCTGGAGGTGTTCAAGGCCAGGTTGGATGAGGCCTTGAGTGACCTGTTCTAGTAGGAGGTGTCCCTGCCTATGGTGGGGGCTTGGAACTGGATGAGCTTTGAGGTCCCTTCCAGGCTAAACCATTCTATGATTCTATGATTCTGTGAGGCTGTCCTGTCCTTCTACTCTTGTTCTCATTCTCTTCTGTGAGATTGTCCTGTCCTTCTACTCTTGTTTTCATTCTCTTCTGTGAGATTGTCCTGTCCTGCTACTCTCGTTCTCATTCTCTTCCTTGCAGTGGCAAGAAGGGACAAGGGAATTTATATCACAGAAAACTAAACCTGAAAAATCTTGCCCTAAGACATTAAGATGTTAGTTTTGAGGCAGACCAGCTCCCTCGTCTGTCTGGTTAATGGGTTTAAACTGGCAGAGGGGAGATTTAAACTGGATGTCAGGAAGAAATTCTTTGCAGTGAGGGTGGTGAGACACTGGCACAGGTTGCCCAGAGAGGCTGTGGATGTTCCCTGCCTGGAGGTGCTCAAGAGCAGGTTGGATGAGGCCTTAAGTGACCTGTTCTAGTGGGAAGTGTCCCTGCCTATGGTGAGGAGTTGGATCTGGATGATCTTTGAGGTCCCTTCCATCCCATGCTATGATTCTGTGATTTTATGTTTCTATGTATATAGGGCACTGGACCTGGGGTAGGGCACCCATGCACATTTGGGGAAAGGGAGTGAGAGGCACAGAGCTAACTCTATTTTCTGTATGGATCTTTAGAGGCTTAAAGCATCTCTGACACTTGATATCAATGGCTCATTTCTTTGAACTTCCAGAAACTTGATGCCTCAGCCAGAAATTAGGTTCAAATACTGCTTTGGAAGCTAACCCAGGGTCAATCTGTGCTCTGAAATGCTGGCATAAAAACTAGCCAAAGGTGGTGCAAAATCAACTCCATTCCCAGATGAAAGAGAGCAGTTGGGAGATTTGCACTGTTCCATAGATTCATTTTTAGATATTTAATTTCTGTTACCGAAGTAAACTGCCAGAGACTCTGGATTTAGACTCATAGAATCTGTCAGGGTTGGAAGGGACCACAAGCATCTTCTAGTTCCAACCCCGCTTCTGTGGGCAGGGACACCTTAAATTAGATCAGGCTGTCTAGAACCTCATCCAGCCTGGCCTTAAATACCTCCAGGGATGAGGCTTCTACCAGCTTCCACCACCTCCCTGGGCAACTCCTTCCAGGCTTTCAACACTCTCTTCATGCTGAACAACTTCTTCCCAACATCCAGTCTGAATCTACCCATTTCTAGCTTTGTTCCATTTCCCCCAGATCTTTCACTATCTGGCATCCTAAAAAGTCCCTCCCCAGTTTTCTTCTAGCCCCCTGAAGATACTGAAAGGCCACAATAAGGTCACATTGGAGCCTTCTCCTCTCCGAACTGAAAAGTCTCAAATCCCCTTTCTGCCTTACACCAAAGGGTGCTGATGAGGTAAAGTCTGTGAGTTGAAATGATGTCCCCAACACCAGTTCCATGCTTCTCCAAAACTTATTCTGTTACTTACAGAATCACAGAAACATGCAGGTTGGCAAAGCCCCTCAGGAACACCAAGTCCAACCTAGAGCCCTACTCTACAAGATTCACCTTAAACCACATCCCTAAGCACCACATCCAAACAACCTTTAAATGCATCCAGGGTGGGTGACTCCACCACCTCCTTGGGCAGCTCATTCCACTCCCTTACCACTCTCTCCATGAACTTTTTTTCCCTAATGTCCAATATAAACCTCCCCAGTCTCAGCTTGAGGCCATTCCCCCTTGTTCTGTCTCCAATTGCCTGTGAGAAGAGCCCAGCAGCAGCCTCTCCACAATATCCCCTCAGGTACCTGCAGACAGCAATGAGGTCTCCCCTCAGCCTCATATTCCTCAAACTAACCATCCCAAACTTCCTCAGTCTCTTCTCATGAGATTTATTCTCCAGGCCCTCCCTCAGCTTTTTTGCCCTCCTCTGGATCCTCGCCAGCACCTCCACATCTCTCTTATATCGTGGTGCCCAAACCTGACTGCAACACTCAAAGTGCAGCCTCATCAAAGCTGAGTCCAAGGGGACAATTACCTCCCTGCTCCTGCTGGACACAGCGTTTTTAATCCCAGCCAGGATGTCATTGGCTTTTTTGGCTACCTGGGCACACTCCTGGCTCATATTCAGCTCCTGTCTATTACAGCCCCCAGATCCCTTTCTGCCAGCAGCTCTCCAGCCACACTGCCCCAGGCCTGTAGTGTTGCTCGGGGTTGTTGTCACCCAAGCGCAGGAGCTGGCATTTGGCCTTGTTGAAACTCATCCCATTAATGTTGGCCTATTGATCTAAACATCTCTAAGTGCCTCTGAAGAGTTGCTCTACCCTCATTCAAATGAACACTGCCACCTAACTTGGTGCCATCTGCAAACTCACTGCTGACACTCTCTGTGCCTGAATCAAGGCGGTCAATAAAGATGCTAAAAAGAAGTGGTGGCAACAAAGATCCCTGAGGAACACCACCAGTGTCTGGCCACCAGCTGGATTTAACTACATTGTCTACCACACTCTGAGCCCTCATGTCCAGCCAGTGCTTTATCCAGGAGACAGTATTGGCTTTGTCCTGATACTGTTTTGCTGTCAGAGCCCTGCTTTTTTCCCTCTGATTGAACAGCTCTTATATATCGAACCTCTCTTGCCTTCTTTGGCAAGGCCAAATCATTTTTATCAGAAAAAAACCCAAACAGCTGAATTATGAGAAGATTAATACTGTCCTACTACTGCCATCAGCGAAGTCATTTCAACTGACTGCACGAGACACAAATGAAACCCTGCTGGAGCAGAGGAGAGTGTTTGTGGAGCGGAGGACATGTGCGCCGGAGTGGGGATCTGCTACGCCATGAAGCGGATGTCACTTTAAAGTGGAGGAAGCATTTTAAAAGGAGAATTCTTTGAATAACAGTAATGTAACAGTTTCCTGAGTTACACATGCTAACAAATTTCCAGCAAAAATAAACACAAATAGCTCAGAGATAAATGAGCTGTTGATGGAATGGAAAACAACCGCCCATCGGTTGACTGTATCAGCTGCGGTGACGTGTGGCCTCCCGGTCACACTGAGAAACCAGAACTGCTGCCAGCACAGCAAAACACCCTAAACAAGAACCTTTGCCAGGAGGGATTCTGCCTTTCACAGACAGAAAGTGTGCTGCTCCTACTCCAACTGTTTCACTAGGTAACGGGGAGCAGAGAGGAGACAACGAAAATCCCAGCTGAGTCTGCAGAAAAGCGCAGTCCTTGATATGCCTCGCAATGTCTTCAGTGACTTTGAGTCTACTTAAGATCAAGGTGTTCACATTCACTGTCAGTATCCAGGAAAATCAGTAGAAAACACCCATTTTATTCCTTTTCAAAGACTCATAGAGTCATAAAATGTGAGGGGCAGGAAGGGACATCATCCAGCCCCCCTGCCAGAGCAGGATCACACAGAGCAGATCACACAGGAACGCATCCAGGCGGTTCTTGAATATCTCCAGAAAGGGAAACTCTACAGCCTCTCTGGGCAGCCTGTTCCAGTGCTCTGTCACCCTCACAGTGAAAAAAATTCTTTCTCAGGTTCACATGGATCCTCCTATTGCTCAGCTTACACTCCTTGTCCCTTGTCCTGTCACTGGGCATCACTGAGAAGAGGCTGGCTCTGTCCTCCTGGCACTCACCCTGCACATATTGATATGTCTCAAAGTGGGAATGAAGTCAGTTTCAAAAATGAGGGTGTTTGACCTTGGTGGTGTAGTAGAGGGTTGAACTCCTCAGAAAACACACCATGGGCCATTTCTTCCAGTTGCTGTTTCAATACTGACACTACTGAGCATTCAAAAATTAAGTCAGCTACTCACTTTATCCCATGTCCTTTATCCCCTTCTACTTAGAAATGATGGGTTCACAGGATCACAGGATGTCGGGGGTTGGAAGTGACCCAGAGAGATCGTTGAGTCCAACCCTCCTGTCACAGCAGGACCATACAATCTAGCTCAGGTCACACAGGAACACATCCAGACAGGCTTGAAAGGCTCCAGAGAAGGAGACTTCACAACCTCTCTGGGCAGCCTCTGCCAGTGCTCTGTGACCTCTACAGTAAAGAAGTTCCCCTTGTGTTGAGCTGGAACCTCCTGTGCTGCAGCTTACATCCACTGCTCCTTGTCTTATCCCAGGGAGCAAGTGAGCAGAGCCTGTCCCCCACTCCTGACCCCCAGCCCTCAGATATTTGTACACATTTATTAGATCCCCTTTCAGTCTCCTTTTCTCCAGACTAAAGACTAAACAGCCCCAGATCCCTTGGCCTACTCATCAGGCAGCACTCCAGTCCTCTAATCATCCTTGTAGTGCTCTGTGGGACTCTCTCCAGCAGATCACTGTCTCTCTTAAAATCATAAACCAACAAAATACTGATGAGATTTCCTTTTTAGTGTCTTTGTTTGTCTAACAGATTGTATTTAAAATATCTCTCCTGGATCACAGGCATGAAAGTCTCTCTTTGCATGGAAGGTTGGACCCTCATTTAGTTAAAGCATCATGTGAGCTGGAGTTGGAAGAGGCTTCATCTGCATTCCCTGAACTACTGTTTCCCTGCTGTGATGCAGCTCTGGGTCATTTCATAACAGTCTGCATCCTGTAAGAGCTACAAAAAAAGATGCAAGGTGGTGGGGGAGGGAGTGCTGTTCTTTACCCGGGATGGGAAGTACAAATTTGAGCAACATCCTTAGCATTATTAACAAAGATAATTTACTACAATGTTATTAACAGTGTAACATCCTTAGCATTATTAACAAAGATAAATCTTATAGAGTGTGCTCTTCATGTTTCACAACTCCTACAGGCTCTGCAATTTCCTTGTGAGTGACCCTTTTCTGGTTACAATCAGGAATGCCTTGGTCTGCCAGGAAAGTCCTTCTGCCCCTGTACTCAGCAATGGTTACCTTGAGTCTTGTGTCCAGTTCTAGGCCCCTCAGTTCAAAAAAGATGTTGAGGTGTTGGAATGTGCCCAGAGAAGGGCAGCAAGGCTGGTGAGAGGCCTGGAGCACAGCCCTGTGAGGAGAGGCTGAGGGAGCTGGGGGTGTGCAGCCTGCAGGAGAGGAGGCTCAGGGTAGATCACATTGCTCTCTACAACTACTTGAGGAGAGGTTGTAGCCAGGTGGGGTTGGTCTGTTCTGCAAGGCACCCAGGGACAGAAGAAGAGGACAGAGCCTCAAGCTGTGCCAGGGCAGATTCAGGCTGGATCTTAGGGAGAACTTCTTCACAGCAAGGGTGATTGGCACAGGGATGAGCTGCCCAGGGAGGTGATGGAGTCCCCATCCCTGGAGGTGTTCAAAAAGAGGTTGGATGAGGCACTTAGTGCCATGGGTTAGTGAATTATCTCTGAGGAATAGGGCCTGGGGGTCTGGGTTGATGAAAAGCTCAACATGAGCTGTCATTGTGAGTGCAGCCCAGACAGCAACCCTGTGCTGGGCTGCAGCAAGAGCAGTGTGGGCAGCAGGGCAAGGGAGGGGATTCTGCCCCTTTGCTCTGCTCTCCTCAGACCCCACCTGGAGTCCTATGTGCAGTTCTGGAGCCCCCAACACAAGAAGGACATAGAACTGTTGGAACCAGTCCAGAGGAGGCCATGAAGATTCTCAGAGGGCTGGAGCAGCTCTGCTATGAGGACAGGCTGAGAGAGTTGGGGCTCTACAGCCTGGAGGAGAGAAGGCTTCAAGGAGACCTTGGCGTGGCCTTCCAGTAACTGAAGGGAGCCTACATGAAGGCTGGGGAGGGACTGTTTACAAAGTCTTGTGATGACAGGATAAGGAGTAATGGGTTTAGACTGGCAGAGGGGAGAGTGAAACTGGACGTTAAGAAGTTCTTTGCAGTGAGGGTGGTGAGACACTGGCACAGGTTGCCCAGGGAGGTTGTGGTTGCTCTCTGCCTGGAGGTGGTCAAGGCCAGATTGGATGAGGCCTTGAGTGACCTGTTCTAGTGGTCTCCCTGCCTATGGTGGGGGATTGGAACTGGATGATCTTTGAGGTCCCTTCCAACCTAAACTATTCTGTGATTCTGTAAGGAGTTAACAATTCTTGAATTTCCTGTAGTCAAGGATGGGGAAAAATAGGAACCTATTTAGAAATGACAGAAAGGAATTAACAATGCTTGAATTGCCTGTACTCAAGGATGGGGAACAACAGGAACCCATTCAGTGTATTCTGTTCCTGTCCATATCTGAGGGGAAGAAAAAATGTTTTCTGTTAGAAAAAATAATTCAAGTTGGGAAGGAGTCTAAGGAAAACCTTCTGCCCAGAGCAGGATCATCTGCTTGCTCAGGACAGGTTGCTCAGAGCTTTGTCAAATCAGTGCTTGAAAACAATTACCAACAGAGGTTCCAGTACCACTCTGGACCCCTAGTCTAATGTCTGATTATCACAAGATCACAGGATGTCAGGGGCTGGAAGGGACACAAAGAGTCTCACATCCCTGCCAGAGCAGGACCATACAATCTAGCTCAGGTCACACAAGAACAGCTCAGGTCAGGAACACATCCAGACAGGCCTTGAAAGTCTTCAGAGAAGGAGACTCTGTCACCTCTCTGGGAAATCTGTTCCAGTGCTCTGTGGCCCTTACAGTAAAGAAGTTCCCCTTTGTGTCGAGCTGGAACCTCCTGTGCTGCAGCTTACATCCCTTGCCCTTGTCTTATCCGTGGGAAAGGGAAGAGACCAAGCACATAAGTGTGCTAGTTTGAGCCTAGCTAGCATGTTTTGGTGAGAAGAACTAGATGATAGGCTGTAAAATGAAAACAATGGTGAGGTCTACTTCCCTCACAGTCTTGCTGGGATGTGTAAAGAAGAAAGGCAAAACAAAGATTAGAGCACTTGCTTCTTCTCCTGCTGGGGGGAGCTCGTGGCTGCTGGCTGGACTCCATCTTGC
>WAAF01010315.1:0-15457 GCA_013400475.1 Tricholaema leucomelas | reverse complement strand
CCCTTCCCCTTCCCCTTCCTTTTCCCTTCCCTTGTAATTTTTTTTTGTTTGTTTGCTTTTTTGGTTTAATGAAGTAGGGCTTCTCACTCATCCTGCAGCTTTTTAGTGTGTAGACTTCCATTCATGAGGCAAGTAGGTAACATCAGCTCCCTACTCAGCGTGAAAGGGATTTTGCATCCACATCTGCCCTGCATGAAGGGCAGTATCTCTCCAAAGGCTGGAGTGCAGCTGCTAAAAGTGATGCTGCCATGCATGGGATCAACAGGAGAGGAAGCAAGAGACTGTGAAGGTTTCACAGCTGAGCTGAGGTGGTCAGCTGTTAGGGATGGAAAGGATGAACTCAACCCTTTAGCAGTGACTGCTTGTACCTTCTCGATTCATAATCCAGAAGATCCACAATCTGTTGAAAGTGGGGGAAAATGCATCTATCAGCACCCCGGTGTTAGTTTCAGGTGTAATGGAGATGGTGGAGAAGAGCTCTGAAGCATCTCAGACTGTATTGTCTTTTCTCTGACAAAATCCTGGCTTTTGGATATCTTGGTCAACGACAGTAATGCAGTGAGTCATAAGTGAGACACTTCTCACTTAAAAGTGTTCAGATAGGTACTATGGAGGCAAGACTAGAAAGGAAGTGGGTTTTTGTTGTTTGTAAAGATGTCAGTTTATTTACAAGAGTAAAAAAAGATTGAGGATACAAATACTCTTCCAACAAAAGAGCTAATCTCAATTAATGGCAGATTTCAGTGTCTTCAGTGGTTTCTTGCAGTTGGCAAAACTGCTTGAATGAGTTGTCATTCTACAAGGAATTAGAGCTAAAATCGATTTTAAATAATATTAAAAACTAATATCTTTTAGAACCTGGTTTCTAGAAAGGACATTCACTAAAGGTGACACCAGAAGACGGACGCATAATAAAATCCAGCTGTCTTTCTCTTTCACATCAGGAAAGCCTCTTCTGGCAGCTGAATCTTACTGTACTTCACGATCTCTGCTAAACTATTGCTAACACTGTGGGGATCTTCCTAGGTTTCCCCATTTTTTCCCCGTAGTGTAGTTTCTCCCCTTTCAAGGCTAAAAACATTGTAAATTACAACTAGACATAATGGGCAACATCATGTCTTCTGTGCTTATGATCCCCCTGGTATATGTATGTGCTAAAGGGAAAGGCAGGATAGTTTCACAGAAAATTATGGAAGATAATCTTGCAGTGAGTTCAGCTGGGCACCAAGCTTTAAGGCACTGATGCAGCTGGAGAAGGAGAAGAAAGAAATGCCCAGTAAGGTCTTGCTGTCCAGCAACCCTCTCAGAGAGAACATTAAGTAGGCTCAGGTTTCTAAGACAGAGCTGTGTGTAACATCTTTTGTTACCAAAATCATGTTTCACGCCACCAGAACACTTATCAAGTAGTAATAAAGTGTAAAGTAAGCCTCTCCACCAATCTTGCCTGGACGCTAGTAAAAGGGTTGCTGTTAAGGAAACAGCGTTTTAAAAATGACTGAAAACCCTGAAGTGCTATGGCATAGAAGAAAGAAATACAAAGCTACAAAGATCATCAGGCAGCATCATAATGATCTGCTTTCTATTGTAAGATGCTTTTGGCCTGCCCATACTGACCCTGAAGAGCAGCAACATCTGGAGCACAAGTTGTGGTTAGGATCTGCAGGCGAGCTGTCGATTTGCAGGTCTGAACTAGCCACAGAGGTAGGTGAACGACTGGCAGAGAAATGGGAAGAAGGAGCCCAGTCGGGTCTCGAGACCTGGCATTTCTGCCTTTGGAGCACATAGGGATTTGGGTTTTCATAAAAGGATTTAGTCTTGAGGTTGTTTTCTTTCTTTAGGACCCCTTGGTTTTCCCAGGGTGCGGTTGGCCTTGCAATTACTTCAGGAAAGAATTGCTGAGGGTACCAAGCGAGGCCCTGGCCACGAAGGAAAGCTGACATTGCCTCTGAAACACTCCGGATGCCAGCTAGGAGAGTTGTGCCTGAGTTTTCATGCTCTGCTGACTCCCCCACAGTCCTTGTAAGACCCACCGTGCTGTCAACAGTGAGGTTATACTGATCAACTCTTACCTAGAACTAACTATAGCTATAACCACAATAGTAACAGCTCTAACAAGACCTAACTGCAACTGTAAGAACAAGTGTAACGAGATTGTAACAACAAGTGTAACAAGACTGTAACAACAAACATAGTGTAACAATGCCTAACTACAGCTCTAACAACCTTAACACTAATGGTAAGAACTCTAATCGTAACTCTTAACAACTCTAAGTCGAAATTAATTCAAACGTGAAGGCGCAGTGAGTTTTTGCTTGGCCCTCAAGAGTCTGGTGAGGCAGCCAGATGTGCACTGAGGCACCCAGTCCAAGAGGAGATGTTTCTTCCGCAATCTCTTCAGGATGCCTTGAGAAAGAGGGGAAGAAAAGTGACAGGAATTAGGGACGAGGCTGAGGGGAGGACGAGCACCTCTGCCTCAACGGGAAAGCCACGAGCCATTCAAAATTCACAGGCAAGCCTCACCCCCATGAAGATCAATGGTAGGCAGGGCAGGCTAAGGAGGAGGACCCAAATCATCATTTGCCAGTGTTCCCCATGGATGTACAGCTCCTCCTGGGTGCTCCTAGGTGTGCTCGGGGAGGCTTCATTTGCATTTTTTATGTCCCACTTCCCAAAAGAGGCGTATCAAGCCAAAATAACTCCTGTCTCTCTAGGAAGCCTGTTGCAGCGTTTGAGCACACTCTCAGCAGAGAAATGCTTTCTAATAACCTGTCTGAAGTGGCCTAATGCATCATCAGAATGTTCCCACGTGTGCTGGCACGGGGTACAGGCAGAAGAGCTCAGCACCTCCCTCTCTACTTTGCCCCAGGTGCAGAATCTGGCATTTGGAACAGTTGAATTTCGTGGGAACTGCCTCTCAATATCAGCATGACCTCACCACCACTTTCCCAGGTACTGAGGTCAGGCTAACGTGGTTGCAGTTTCCTGGGTCTTCACCCACACCCTCCTTGTAAAGCTTTTGGATTCCCAAGAACTTTGGAGGGGGTCCTGCTGCAATGTCCACTAGAAGGTGCCAAAGAAACAGTGACGGTGCCAGAGTGGTATTTTTCTTGTGACAGAGATGTTCTCCCAAGGGCACCTCAGAAATGTTGTTTAGACTCAGAAGGCCGTTCCAAGCTTTGGCACATGGACAGCAGAGTCTGCAACACACCTGGGCTCCTTGTTCTTACCTCTCAGGTGTGCTGAGGTCACTTTGCAGCCTCATCACCTTCTTCTGTGGCTCCCCATCAGTGAACTCTTCACAGGGTGGTTTTCGCTTTCGCGGTGAAGAGCCTGGGAAGCTTTCCATTCGATAAGATTGTTAGTCAGGTGAAGCCATGATCAGCTTGAGCCAGTTCTGCTCTTTAGCAAAGCCAGCTCATTTTACCTTCTCTCCTCAGGGCAGTTCTTCAGCTGGTCGCTTCCAACAGCACCCAGATGCACCTGCAATAGAAATGCATCAAGCCAACAGCTGGCAAGGATCTGCTGGCCCAAGTGCTGTCTCAGCTCCGAAAGGCAGATCCCTGGGATGGACTTGCTTAGCTGACATCAGCTCAGTTGCTTCCGTTGGGATCACCACACTAAGTGTGATGGCCGACTTGCATCAGCCTTACTCTGCCCTTCTGCGGGCTGCTGGATGACCCTGCCTGTCTGTGTGGCAGCAGAGATCTCCTTCTGAGAGGGGAGGCTTCTGTTGTCACACTGTTTGTGGACTCACCTCTGCAGCCTCTTCCTCTTCTGCTGGTGGCCCTGCTGCTGGCAGCTCTTCATCCTGTGCTCCCTGCTTGAGCCCAAGTTCTCCCTTTGACTCTTCAAAGAGGTCCTGCTGAAGGTCGATGAGAACCTCCACCAGCTGCGTCACCTGCACACAGCAAACCATTGTTTTCTACCTAGGTGTCCGAAAGCAGGTCAAAGAGTCTCTGCCACACCTGACCCTTGCTTCTGCACAGCCAGCTGCAGCTCTGGGGCTGCTCTTCCTGGCAGCTCCCCAACAAGTGCATGCTGGAGAGAGGTGGCAACCAGGTGCCTCTGCAAAGCTCAGGAGGCCCAGAAGGCTATAGCTGGCTGCTCAACACAGCATACCTTGTCCGTTGCCTCCAGCAACACGTCCAGGGGCAGGGTGTGCTCCTGGGAGGGGCTCAGCAGATTTGGCCCCACGCAAATGGCCAGATTGAAAGTAGTCATTTTGCTGGAGGCTGCGTTGCTGCTGATGGTCTGCAGCAAGGACAACAGGCGCCTGAGCAGCAGGCAGTTGGCCTCAGGCAATTTGCTGGTGACCCTGAGGAAAGAGGAACACGAGGTCAAGAAGATGGATCTTGTCGACACAGGTGTCCCAGGCTGATCTCACCCAAGCCCACCCGCAGGAAGGCTGTCTGGCCACCTCCCTCCCTCCCTCCTTTCCTGGCCTTGTGGCAAGAGTGCCTTGGTGGAACAACCCCCAGTGCCTGCAGCAAGTGCTTCAGGGAGAGAAATGTTTTTCTGTGCCTCTTGCCCCGACCTCCAAGCTCACAGCAGCAGAGGTGGCTGGCAGCAAATGTGGCTTTCCCAAGGAAGCCGCTGCCTTTCAGGCAAGTGCCAACCGCTGGCAGTGCCTGAGGAGCAGGCAAGCTGCTCGCCTCGCCACACTCACTCTTTCAGCCCTGCCAGCCTCTCCTGCCTGCTGCTCCTGTGCAGGGCACTCATCCACTCCTCATAGAGATCTGACCGGAGGAGCTTGCCGGGGATCTTCCGCAGAAAGTCCTGCAGTGGCAAAGGCTCTGAGTGAGCCTCTGGCCGCTCCTGCTGCCGAGAGCCCAGGCCGTGTGCCCGGCACTGTGGCTCCGCAGCAGGTTGCCAGCTTTCAGTTCCTGCTCTCGCAGGTGCCCATCAGCACTGGCAGAGCTGAGAGCTGCTGGGCTCCAGGCCAGCAGGGTTCACCTTGAGAAGGGCAGCCAGCAGGTGTATGGGCTGGCTTTCGAGCTCGACCTTCTCGCCCCTGTCTAGGGCCTCCCTGATGTCCTGCAGGGCACGGTCTCCAGCTGCCAGACGGAAGATGCCCTCTGCGGATGGCCCCTGCTGCTGCAGGAGAGCCAGCAGGTCCTGCAGGGGACAGATGAAGGCAGTTGCTGAGCTGAAGGGTGTGCTTGGGGCACTGAAGCTTCTTCTGAGGACAAGAGTGAGTGCGAGCGGCTGCATAGGTCTCGCTGGGGCATGACGGAGGGGTGTGCGATGGGTGATGGTGAGATTGGGAGGAGCTGGCTTTGTCTCCGACCCCCTCCCAGGGGGCCCCTCTTCTGGGGCCACGAGCTNCAGTGGGGACAGACAGGCCCAGCAAGAAGGGCAGGAGCAGCAGCACCCCCAGTGCAGCGCAAGTGCCTGCCTTCGAGAGGACGAGAGAAGGAGCATCGTGCCCCTGTCTTCTCCAAACTCACCGTCCACCCGGGCAAGTTCTCCTTCCCTGCTGTTGGGGACAGGGCACTGCATGGGCTCAGGGTCAGGGTCGTCCCTGCAGGGAAGACAGCAGCAGGCATGAGAAAGGTGGCTGCTGTGGGGGGCTGGCTGTGCTAGCTTGTCCCCGTAGCATGGGTGAAGCGTACCTGGAGCCACGGCAGCAGTTTAACTGACCCATGCCACTGAGTCTACGTGCCGTGTGTGGGAGACACCGGTGCAGCTCAGCTGAGTGCCCAGATGGCCTGACTGAGGCAGCCAAGATGTTCCTTGTGCCGGGCAATGGCGCTGAGCAAGAGCTCACCTCTCTCGGTGCCACTGAAGTGTTGTCCCTGCAGGCACTGGGGCTGTTGCTAGGCAGTGCCAGGACAAGGCTGCACGTACCCCAGCAGTCACTCTGGGTGTGGCTGGAGGTGGGGGAGGGGCACTGCAGGGCTCTCCCCACTATGCCCATGTCCCTCTTTGGCTGCTCTCAGCAGCGCTGAGCAGAGGGGATAAGGCACCTTCCTTTAGCTGCCAGTGAAGCTTTGCCCAGTGCAGCCCAGGGTAGCAGTTGCTGCCTTGGGGCAAGAGCACCTTCTTGGCTCTTGCTTAACTCCCTGTCCAGCCGGGCCCTTGGGCGTGTTCCGGCACTCTGTTCTCCATCAGCCTTACCACAGCATCCCAGGATGATTTTGAAGCGTGGAAGATCACATGGGCCAAGCTTTAGCCCACGCTCTTCGGTCAGACACTTCAGGGCTAGGTCAAAGAGGTGCTTTTGGGCACCAAACGAAGAGGGACTCCACAACCTCTCTGGGCAGCCTGTTCCAGGGCTCTGTCGCGCTCTCTGTAGTTTCTCCTCATGGTGAGGTGAAACCTTCTGTGTTCCAGTTTGTTGCCGTCGTCCTTTGTCTTATTGCTGCTGTCCCCCGAAAAGAGACTGGCCCCACCCACTTGACACCCACCCCTCAGACATTTGCAGACATCTCCTCTCAGTCCTCGCTTCTGCACACTAACCAGACACAGGTTTCTTGCTCTCTTCTCTTAGGGGAGATGCTCAGGCCCCCCAGTCATCCTCGTGGCTTTCTGCTGGACTCTCCAGCAGGTCCCTGTCTCTCCTGAACTGCAGAGCCCAAAACTGGACACAGTGTTCCAGGTCTCACTAGGGCAGAGTAGGGGGTGGGAGGAGGAGCTCCCAGACCTGCTGGACACACTTTTCTTGATGCACCCCAGGATGCCATTGGCTCTCGTGGCCACAAGGGCACATTGCTGGCCCATGCAGAGCTTCCTGTCCAGCAGCACTCCAAGGTCTTCCTCCGTGGAGCTGCTTTCCAGCGGGGCAGCCCCCAACCTGTACTGGTGTCTGTTGTTATTCCTCCCCAGATGCAGGCACCTAGACTTGTCCTTATTGAACTTCAAGAGGAAGAGGTCAGAGGAAAGACTGCTGTCATGTATCTGTACCAGAAAGCTTTTTGAGTGTGTTTAATGCCTGAAGATAGATAGCACAAACACATATATTGAGCATAATAGCTCAATGCTTACACTGATTGTCTTGGCATATTCATGGAAATAGGCGCAGGGACCACAAGAAAACTTGCAAGGATTTTGTACCCAAAAGTTTAATGTGAGAATAACTAAAAAGAATTGAAATAGCACAGGTCTGAGACTTTCTTTCATGTCAGCAATGGCCCATGGCAGCGACTCACTTGAATACTGTACTTCCAAGGGGTTGCCTATCCTTAGAATTCAGCAGTGTTATGATGCCTTATCAGGGTGACAGTTACTGCTATCTGGAGGGGACATACCAGTGATTTCCTGCTTTTCCTTTCACAGAGACCATGACCCTGTAGGACCATTGGGAAATTGTCACTTTATTTCCTTGAAAAATATTTATGATTTCCTAGTGGTACCTTGCTGCTAAAAAGATCATTTCCCAAGACAGTCTGATTCCAGGTTTGTCAGAGTCATGATTGGAACAAAAAAAAATGGAGGCATTGACTTGCTTTAGCAGCTGCATTAGAGGGAATGCCAGAGAGACACAAGGCAGTGGGAAAGCAATGAATCCCCAAAGCTTTGGACACTTTGAGATGAAAAGACCAAAGGGTCTTGGTGACAGTGACTATTTCAGCTTGGAAAAGTGCTTTGAAATTCTGCTGCAAGATTGTTGTGTTCTGCGCATTCCTGTTAGTTGTGACATCATCCTTTCAAGGCAATCAGCCTTGTATGATGCCAGTTCATGCACAGCAATTGTATAGACTTTTCACTATCTGAGCACTAAGCCTGGCAGGAGGACTATGAGTTCGAAAGAAGCATTGCAAAGTGCATGTTCACCAGGCAGTGTCATCCATTTTTCTAGACACACATTTCGTAGCAAAAGAAAACAGAATCATAGTCACAGAATCACAGAATGTCTGAAATTTAAATGGCACTCTGGAGATGATACACTCCTAGCATTCTGCTGACTTAGAGCAAATCACTCTGGTCTTCATGCAGTCACAATCTCAATGTCCCCAAGGATGGAGACAAGCCTGTTATGCTGTTTCATAACTCTTAGTGTTAAAAAGCTGCCTTGCCTTGCCTTGCCTTGCCTTTTTTCTCCACATTTAAATGCAGAAGTCAGGTTGAACGATCTTTAGTCTTACTTGATGGAATTCTTGTTAGCTAATTTTACTCTATGAGAGCTGAATATCAATGTAACATTCTACCACAGAATAAAGTTAATCTTATTTCAAATATTCCACTTCCCACTGATTTTAGCAGCCAGGAGGAAAGGGACCTGGGGGTACTTGTAGATAGCAGGCTGAACATGAGCCGGCAGTGTGCCCAGATGGCCTAGAGAGCCAATGGCATCCTGGACTGTATCAGGAACAGTGTGGCCAGTAGGACAAGGGAGGTTTTTCTGCCCCTGTACTCAACACTGGTCAGGCCACACCTTGAGTACTGTATCCAGTTCTGGGCTCCTCAATTCAAGGGAGATGTTGAGATACTGGAATATGTCCAGAGAAGGGTGACAAAGCTGGTGAGAGGCCTGGAACACAGCCCTGTGACGGGCAGCTGAGGGAGCTGGGGTTGTTTAGCCTTGAGAAGCGGAGGCTCAGAGGTGACATCACTGCTGTCTACAACTACCTGAAGAGAGGCTGTAGCCAGGTGGGATTGGTCTCTTCTCCCAGGCAACCAGCAACAGAACAAGGGGACACAGCCTCAAGTTGTGCCAGGGGAAGGTACAGGCTGGATGTTAGGAGGAGGTTCTTGACAGAGAGAATGATTGGCATTGGAATGGGCTGCCCAGGGAGATGGCGGAGTTGCTGTCCCTGGAGGTGTTCAAGAGTAAACTTGATGAGGCACTTAGTGCCTTTGTGTAGTTGATTGGCAAGGCTGGGTGCTAGGTTGGACTGGATGATCCTGGAGGTCTCTTCCAACCTGGTTGATTCTATGATTCTATGGTAGATTCACATAGATAGGTTTAAACACCTAATTCAAATTCCATGAATTCTATCCATGGTTATTTTTCTTCCATAGCATGCAATGTCAAAATGGAAAAGAATGAAGATCAAAATGCTAAGATACTACTTTTTCTCTAGCAAAATATCCTGCTTTTTTGTTTGCTTTGCTATACTTTAGTTATCTTGTCTCTTCATGGAAACTACCTTCGTGGCTAGTGACTCCACCACCTACCCAGGCGGCCCATTCCAATGGCCAATCACTCTTTCTGGGAAGAACTTCTTCCTAACATCCAGCCTAAAACTGTCCTGGTGCAGCTTGAGGTTGTGTCCTCTTGTTCCTGGGAGAAGAGACCAATCCCCACCTGGCTACGACCTCGTTTCAGGTAGTTTGGGAAGTGCTCCCTTTGCTCTTCATCATATAAGACAGAAAAGTGTTACTTTTTTTCCTAGCCTGAGAACCTTTAAGTGGGAACATATCCAAGTAAGAACATAAACCAAATTCCACTCACTAAAAGTCAAAGACTGTCTTTTCCATACATATCACAAAATCAATCGGTCTGAGAGGATATTACAGGAAACAGTCAGGAGCCTTGCTACTGTGACGACAACAAATATGCGCTACTTTACCCTCAATTCACCATAGGAAGTGGTTGTGTTGCTAAGGCCTGCTTTCTGCTAAACCTCCAGGCGCTCCCGGTCAGCTTCCTGCCTTTCATATGTTTGGGAATACTTTCTCCATTACTAAAGTGAGGAGCAGCTGTCACTAGATCACTGAATTCTCATTATCCTTCTTGAAGGCAGGAGTTGCATTTGCTTTCTGCCCATCCCCCAAAATCCCTGATCACCACAACATTTCAAAGATAATGGAGAACAGTGACATCCAACCCCATATCGCTTTTGGGAATATCCCAGTGGCTTGCATAAGTCCAGTTTTGTTTAAATGTTCTCCAACATGATCTCTTGCTTCAGACTTCACCGTTGGCTGCAGGGCTCTGGAGTTCTGGAAGGCAAATCTTACCAATAAAGACCAAAGCAAACAAGGCACTGAGTGCCTTCGCATTGTCTATGTCCTTTGGGTTCAGATTCATGCCCTATTTGGCAGCAGGCTCACATTTTTGCTCCTGAAGTACCTGTAGAAACTTTCCTTGTTGACCTTCATATCCTTTATAGTTTCACCTCCAGGTGGGCTTTTCTAGCCTTGTCAATGCACTTCTGTGCAGTGCCTCTATAGCCCTTCTGGGTCATCTCTTCCTGTTGCAGCACCTTGTATCCTGTCCTTTCTGTGTTTGGGTTTTGTCAAGATATCGCTTTTCATTCATGCAGGCACTCTGCTGCCTTTGACTGACTTTTCTTTCTTTTAAATTCAAACATTTGTTTCTTTTGCTTCTACAGCTTATTTTTAGCTTAAACAAGGTAAAAGACAGCATCCAAGCTGACTAAAGAAGAGCTGGACTTGGCTAGCTTGATGGCTAGCATAATACATGGTAGCATAATGACCAGCATAATACACGGTAGCATAGTGGCCAGCATAATACACAGTCTCAAGTTGTGCCAAGGGAGTTCAAGGATGAATGTTAAGCGGAAGTTCTTCCTAGAGAGAGTGATTGGCATTGTAATGGGCTGCCCAGGGAGGTGGTGGAGTCACCACATCTGGAGGTGTTGAAGCAAGGCCTGGATGAGGCACTTAGTGCCACGGTCTGGTTTATTGGCTAGGGCTGTGTGTTAGGTTGGACTGGATGATCTTGGAGGTCTCTTCCAACCTGGTTGATTCTATGATTCTATATCATCCCCATCAACCTTGATTCTTCCTGCTAGAGAAAGAAACAGGGCTGCAACTTTTCTTTTCCTGTATTTGTATGTGACAAAGAAAAAAATGGACTCAGAGAGTCATAATTTCCTAGGCACTTAGCATCCCATCTACGTCTGTTCTGGTTTACTCAGCACTTTGGAAAATAAATACATAAATCTGACCATGGGCTCACATAATACCTAGGAAAATGTTCCAGTGTCTCAGTGTAAGTCCAACGGGATATTTGACAATGTTATTTCTGCAGATGTGTAATGCTATGTGCTTTTTCAGGTATTTGAGCAATAACATCCATTCCAGTGTTCTTCAGCATTTGATAAGGTTGCACTTACTCTTTTTCATTTTGTTGTCATGTATTTAAGTGTCCTTAACAGTAACAGACATGTTGCATCATATAGCAAACATTTCACATTATTTAATAAACAGTCAAAAAATTAATGCCAGTAGGGTGATTATACTTTCACATCTCACTGTACCAGTAAGGAATAACTATGCTCCAATCCAATAAAAAATAACTGCTACAATAGAATAGAATAGAATAGAATCAATCAGGTTGGAAGAGACCTCCAAGTTCATCCAGGCCAACCTAGCACCCAGCCCTAGACAGTCAACTAGACCATGGCACTAAGTGCCTCATCCAGGCTTTGCTTGAACACCCCCATGGACGGTGACTCCACCACCTCCCTGGGCAGCCCATTCCAATGCCAATCACTCTCTCTGTCAAGAACTTCCTCCTAACATCCAGCCTATACTTCCCCCGGCACAACTTGAGGCTGTGTCCCCTTGTCCTGTTGCTGGTTGCCTGGCAGAAGAGACCAACCCCCACCTGGCTACAGTCTCCCTTCAGGTAATTGTAGACAGCAATGAGGTCCCCCCTGAGCCTCCTCTTCTCCAGGCTAAACAACCCCAGCTCCCTCAGCCTCTCTTCATAGGGTTTGTGTTCCAGGCCCCTCACCAGCTTTGTTGCCCTTCTCTGGACACGTTCCAGCACCTCAACATCTGTCTTGAGTTGAGGAGCCCAGAACTGGACACAGTACTCAAGGTGTGGCCTGACCAGTGTTGAGTACAGTTACACAACAGAATAAAGAGTTGAAAATACAAAGTGGCAGCCTATTAAAACAAACAAGCAAACAAACAAACCAAAATAATCTGTATTGCTTCTCTGCAGATGATTCAGATATTGTTTTTTAAAACCAAAACAAAACAGTAAAAAAGTTTCTAATTTTCTGAGGAAAAATACATTGATGCATCACAGATATGAGAGGTGTGGTGGTTTAAGTGGTATCCACCCCCCCACACTTTGGAAATCTCCCAGACTAGACTCATCCAGCTCTGGAAATTGACCAAGACCTGATACGAACTGCTAAATACCACAAGATGCTAACAAGTGGTATAATTTTGCTGATGAGTCACAGGTTTGACTGACAGCATAGTTTATTAGAACTCAGCAAAAGCATACATGTAAATGAGACACAAAAAGCATTCACAATGCCAGTCCAGCTGCAGGCCACTTCAGAAAATCTACTAAAGCAACAAAGAACAGTCCATTTTTGCCATGTTATAGAGTGCCTCCTTCCTTAATCATAAAGCAAAGGCTGCTGTGATTTCTTTCAAGACAATTTGAGTCAACTGGAAAACTTCTTAATGCAATCTCTGCTTTAAAGTAACATACAATAAATTACCATAGTTATTTTTTCTAGCTGAAACAATCAGTAAATAATTGAAAATTCCCTTATGATGCCTTTCATCATTTCAATTATAAATTCACAAGTGCATAGAATCATAGAATCATAGAATGGTTTAGGTTGGAAGGGACCTCAAGGATCATCCAGCTCCAACCCCCTGCCATAGGCAAGGACACCTCCAACTAGAGCAGGCTGCTCAAGTCCTCATCCAGCCTGGCTTTAAACGCCTCCAGGGAGGAAGCATCCACAACCTCCCTGGGCAACCTGTGCCAGTGTCTCACCACCCTCACGGTAAAGAACTTCCTCCTAACATCCAGTCTAAATCTCCCCTCTGCCAGCTTAAACCCATTCCCCCTTGTCCTGACATTACCAGACCTTGTCAATAGTCCCTCCCCAGCCTTCCTGTAGGCTCCCTTCAGATACTGCAAAGCCACTCTAAGGTCTCCTCGAAGCCTTCTCTTCTCCAGGCTGCAGAGCCCCAACTCTCTCAGCCTGTCCTCATAGCAGAGCTGCTGCAGCCCTCTGATCATCTTCGTGGCTCTCCTCTGGACCCGCTTCAGCAGTTCCATGTCCTTCTTGTGCTGGGGGCTCCAGAACTGCACACAGTACTGCAGGTGGGGTCTGACAAGAGCAGAGTAAAGGAGGAGAATCACCTCCCTTGCCCTGGGCAATCACAAATATTAATATGTCAAAAAAGTAGAATATATGAGTGTGGTGGGATTGAAGTGCTTATGACTGGTGTGAAAACATGAGGCTCCAAGTGCCAGTCTTTTCCCTGACCTATCTCATTCTGGGTGCTATTTGAGTTTGGCCCAGCTTAATCAAAAGGCATGTTGGTCATCAGAATTTGTCACTGAGTAATACCTAACCAGGCATGTGAATAATATCAGATAATATAGATACGATATCTCACAGCACACAGTTCATCCTATGAAGTAGTTCATCAGAGCTGTGATGTAATTGTAGGTGCATCAAACTGAATAGTAAAAGAGGAATTTGGAGGAAAGAACCTCAAAGCATATCAAATTAATTTTTGTCATGTTGATCTCACTACTCAGAATACTATTTTCTTTCTTAATCAGAGTTTCAAAGTATTGTTTCTAGCATTTTTCTTAGATAGAGTAGATGGAGAGAGGGAGAGAGTGGGAGAAGAGAGGAACCACTCATCTGAAAAGCAAAATTTTATTGACAGTAAAAAAGCAAACAATGAGACTTTTATACTTTGAATATAATTTTTTTTAATTCACCCTTATGAACTCTCTGAAGCAGGGAATTATTTAGGGGTTTTGTTTATAATATGAGGACAATGAGATCAAAACTTTGTATGCCAAAGGTTTGAAAGTCAGTATGATGGCAGAAGTCCCTCTGCTCAGTAATAATAAAGTTCATAGTTTGCCACATGAGAGTCAAGAAATTACTCTCTGAAAGTAGTTTCTTTCCTGGGCTCATGCAGTGAATCAGAATCAAAGAGAATCATATAAATATTTGGACCTCCTGACTTACACTTCTAGATCTAAAGAAATTCAAAGGAAATAGTTCAGAAAAAAAAAATTCACTGAGCAAAACTGCATTGAAAACATAAATGTTATAATGAAAATTCAATTCACAGGATATTTTATTCTATCTTACTTTTGTGTCTGTCTTCTACACTCCTCCCAATAATAGAAGCTCCAAGCCACTGGGAAAAGCACCCAGAAGACATCAGTATCCAAACCCAAATGAATAAAGAGCTTCATGTTGCTGAGCTATTGGCACACTTTCTTTGTCATATTGTCAGAAAGCCAGACTTCTAATTTTATGACTTCCAACTTTTTACTGGCTTCATGGACTCCTTGTCATAAAAAATCCTGTGCAACCATTAAAAAGTTTACTGTTGCTACCACATATATTTTAGTATTTATTTCATTACAATTTTTCAAGTCTAGGTGAGGTCAATACCATCACCTGATTTAAGGTGAAAGTGACTTTTTCAGGGCAAACATTAGGTAAATAAACCATTATTAGTGAAAAGCTGATTTGTCACCCAACATAGCTCTACCTGTGTCTTCCAATGGTCTTTCCATGACAAGGAGCTTGCATTTTCAAAACAATCCACATACATTACTCTGGAATAACCTCAAAATCCAGTCACCTGGCAATTCTTTCCCAGCAAATCCTTAGCCAGGCAGCCTCCCAAAGTGTGCAGCTCATATTTCCTGTATGCAAAGTATGTAGGAGGCAGCTCTGTTGCTGGTAGCCAGCTTAAACGATTCCTAAAGCATGACTCACTTATTCCCAAGTCTTAGGAAATCAGGTTGCTTTCCTTATGAATCAAACAGTACCTTCTTATCCATGATGCAAACATTTCCATAGGTTGTTTGTTTGAGAGGCAGACTGATGAAGAACTCAGCAGCAGCTGAAGAGCAAAGGGTTACAAAATGAGCTGCAACTTTCTCATTTCCAGCAAACCAAGTTTTTTATCAATTTCCCTGGTGTTTACAAGAGATTCAAGGTAATATGAAGCGCAGAGGGACACCAGAGAAACTTCTGACCTGTGGAAAAGATTCTTGATTGATAACTGAGGTACGATCTTGCAAAGGTGTACAGTGTTAAGCGACACAGCTTGTTTTAAGGGCTGCCTTCTGATATGAAGGCTGTGTCATCTCCACTTTGGTTGGCGCCTGCTCCTCCTTGAAATTTGTATTATGTGTCTGAAAATGGGCACAGTGCCACCCAACAGATGGTCATAAGTGTAGGCATGCTGGAAACCTAGTGTGTACAGCTCTAAAGCCAGATTTCTCCTCCAAATAGGAAAATTGTGTAGAGTTTCTACATTTTTTCGTTAGCTAAAGTCATCTCTACTTTAAATATCCCAAACTACTTTCCCGAACAGTTAGAGTGACTTTAGGGCTCTAGTATAGTATAATTATTCCTGAAGGTGAGGAAAGAGACTGGGAGTGATGTCTCTATGCAGCAAAAATCAAAAATATAGCGTTTGGCGTTAAGCGGAAAACAAACTTTCCTGTGGTTTTAAAGTTTCTCCAGAGGATAAGTATACACAGAGTGGATGAATGTTGGAGAATGGCTTGCAGAAAGAGGCC
>WAAF01010314.1:0-11633 GCA_013400475.1 Tricholaema leucomelas | reverse complement strand
AGAAGAACCTCCCTCGTCCTACTGGCCACACTGTTCCTGATACAGGCCAGGATGCCATTGGCCCTCTTGGCCACCTGGGCACACTGCTGGCTCATCTTCAGCCTACTATCCACCAGTACCCCCAGGTCCCTTTCCTCCTGGCTGCTCTCCAGCCACTCTGTCCCCAGCCTGTAGCTTAGCTGTGATGAAAGTCTCAAATTCAGAGAGTTAGATCAATGATATGATATATGTCTAGATGAGTCTAAGATAAGTCTAAGCACCTGGAAACATTAACAGAAAAATTAGGACAGAACTTCTAGACTAAATGAAAATTACTGGGTTCAGATTGTGTGCTGAATGAAAAGTCTTGAAGTTAAATGGATCACTCATCAAACTCAATCTATTGTAATTGAAAAGCATCAAAAGTCTCTGACCTTATATAAAATCAAGATATATTGGTGGAACAGCTTTTAATAATACATCAAGTACCAAAGTTTGCAGTGAGATCACTTAGAACTACGCCTGTACCATTCCTACACTATTGTCCATCACCCTCTGAATGGGTCATAAAATGCTTCTGTGTTTTCATTTGCAGCTCTGGTAATTGGTATATAAATCTGGAGAGTAATAAGAGCAGAGTAAAACGTAACAAAACAGTGTGTTCATTTGTTGGACTGTATCTCAGCACTCTATTATCCTGCTGTCAAGTGACAGATGTGCTGCGTTCTCAGGCAAGATCAAAAATAGATAATGCAATCAAGTCTGCTTTTTAAAAGCTTTTAGTTGTTGCCTTTGTACTAGATTGGTGAGATTCAAGTTTGGGGTTGTTTTAAAAATGTGGTTTAGATACAGTGATATGTGCCACTAAGATTGGTTTCTTTTTGGCAGTAAGGAAAACTTGATATTCCTGACACAAGAAGGACATGGTACTGTTGGAATGAGTCCAGAGGAGGGCCACCACGATGCTCAGAGGGCTGCAGCAGCTCTGCTATGAGGACAGGCTACAAGAGTTCAGTCTCATCATCCTGGAGAAGAGAAGGCTTTGAGGAGACCTTATAGTGGCCTTCTAGTACCTGAGTGGGACCTGCAGGGGAACCAGAGAGAGACTATTGACAAGGTCTTGTAATGACAGGACAAAAGATAATAAGTTTAAAGTGGCAGAGGGAAGATTCAAACTAGATGTTAGGAAAGGGTTGTTTGCAGTGAGGGTGGTGAGACACTGGCACAGGTTGCCTGGGGAAGTTGTGGCTACTCCCTCCCTGGAGGTGTTCAAGGCCAGGATGGACAAGGCCTTGAGCAAGCTGCTCTAGTGGGAGGTGTCCCTGCCTATGGCAGGGGGTTGGTACTGGATGATCCTTGAGGTTCCTTCCAACCTAAACCATTCTATGATTCTATGATAATACAGATACCATAAGAAAAAATAGGAGGAGAGTGTCCTGGGTTAGGGTGAATCCCCCCCCCCTCCCTGGGAGAATAAACTCACCACAACACAGATTTTTGTTTGGAAAGTCAGGGAAAGATGAAATTATATTTTAAAGAGAGATGACTACTAGAGAAGGGGAAAGAATAAAAAAGAATACAATAACCTTAAGGGAGATGGTGGAGGGGTCAAGTGGCTGCGAAGCAGCCGAAGCAGCAGCAGAAGCCAAAACAGCAGCTGGGGGAGATAGGCAGGCGTAGCTCAGAGCAGCAGACGAAGAACAAACTGCGCTTCTAGACATCAGGCTCTTGATGCTCCAATGAAATTATATTAACTTATCTATTGTTGCCATTCTATGGCCTAGCCCTGGGAGGTCCACCTCTCCCCTATGTCTGAACTAGAAAAAAAAATCAGCTCAAATGGCCACAGAGAGTTATGTGTCTTTTTTTCCCTGCCTTTAAAAATAACTGTAGGTGATGTTTCAACTTTATCTCTTAGTCTGTAATTAGAATTTACCTGACATTTTATTAACACTAAGGGGGAAAAAGGACTTATAAAGGAAAGTGATATGGACAGAGGAATTGAGTGCACCCTCAGCAAGTTTGCAGATGACACCAAGCTGTGTGGCACAGTTGACTTGCTGGAGGGCAGGGATGCCATCCAGAGGGACCTACACCGGCTGGAGAGGTGGGCCCAGGCCAACCTCATGACGTTTAACAAGGCCAAGTGTAAGGTCCTGCACCTGGGTCGGTGCAATCCCAGGCACAGATACAGGCTGGGTGGTGAATGGCTGAGAGCAGCCCTGAGGAGAAGGACCTGGGGGTCTGGGTTGACGAAAAGCTCAACATGAGCCTGCAGTGTGCACATGCAGCCCAGACAGCAACCCTGTGCTGGGCTGCATCAAGAGCAGTGTGGCCAGCAGGGCAAGGGAGGGGATTCTCCCCCTTTACTCTGCTCTCCTCAGACCCCACCTGGAGTACTGTGTGCAGTTCTGGAGCCCCCAGCACAAGAAGGACATGGAACTGCTGGAGCCAGTCCAGAGGAGAGCCACGAAGATGCTCAGAGGGCTGCAGCAGCTCTGCTATGAGGACAGGCTGAGAGAGTTGGGGCTCTGCAGCCTGGAGAAGAGAAGGCTTCGAGGAGACCTTAGAGTGGCTTTCCAGTATCTGAAGGGAGCCTACAGGAAGGCTGGGGAGGGACTATTGACAAGGTCTGGTAATGTCAGGACGAGGGGGAATGGGTTTAAACTGGCAGAGGGGAGATTTAGACTGGATGTTAGGAGGAAGTTCTTTACAGTGAGGGTGGTAAGACACTGGCACAGGTTGCCCAGGGAGGTTGTGGATGCTTCCTCCCTGGAGGCGTTCAAAGCCAGGCTGGATGAGGCCTTGAGCAACCTGCTCTAGTGGGAGGTGTCCCTGCCTATGGCAGGGGGTTGGAGCTGGATGATCCTTGAGGTCCCTTCCAACCTAAACCATTCTATGATTCTATGATAATTAATTTGGCATGAGATGTGTGAAGTCTCAGAGTATTTTCCTGGTCTTGTTTTTTTGCTTTGGTTGGTTGGTCAGCTTTGGTTTTGTTTGTGTTTCTTTTGTTTGCATTTCTTTTGTTTGGGTTTGTTGGGGATTTTTTTTTTGTTTGCTTGTTTTTTGGGGGGGTGTTGTTTTTTTATTTGTTTGCTTGTTTGTTTTCTTCCAAGTATATTGTGCTTTGCAGCTCATTTCCAGTTTTTACTTGCTTCCCTTTGAGGAGAGTAAAGCTGGCAATACACTGCTAAGGATCAACAAAACATAGACACACAGACACACACAAGGAAAAAGCCAAATGAGTGCTGGATTCTATTGATACTAGGTAGTAACGTGAAAAGCAGTAGTGATGTGGGAATGCAGAGTGCAGAAGAGCTGTGGGAATGGAGTGAAGAAGAAGAATAACAGGCAGATGCTGACCTGGGTTCTCACAAGCAGCTGGCTTCCTTATCTCGGAAGAGATAGATAGCAGACACCTCGTTAATGAGAATAACAAGGCGTGGTTTATGCTGATGGAGTGGGTTGTCCTTGACTAATTATGCTAATGTGTAGGCGTGTGCTCTACTGCCTGAGTGTATATATAGTTGGGCTGTAAAGAAATAAAGTGTCTCTGGCATAATTCACATTGAATTGTCTGGGGGTTGGTCTCTTCTCCCAGGCAACCAGCAACAGGACAAGAGGACACAGCCTCAAGTTGTGCCAGGGGAAGTATAGGCTGGATGTTAGGAGGAAGTTCTTCACAGAGAGAGTGATTGGCATTGGAATGGGCTGCCCAGGGAGGTGGTGGACTCACCATGCCTGAGGGTGTTCAGGAAAAGACTGGCTGAGGCACCTAGTGCCATGGTCTGGTTGACTGGATAGGGCTGGGTGCTAGGTTGGACTGGATGGTCTTGGAGGTCTCTTCCAACCTGGTTGATTCTATTCTAAGATAATTCCATTGAGTGCTCAAAGAGCCCTGCATGGCAAGGCCTTGATCACATTGATCTGCAGTTCCCAAGGCAAGCAAGCACACAAGCAGCAAATTCTGCAACATAGTGAGGCTCATGAAGTTGGTTGAGGCTTCCTGTTAATAACATGCAATAAGATGATACACCCCTTCAGTAGAAGTACTGATTAGTGCTTTTAAATAAGGCTACTTCCAAAAAAGTTGAAATCAATTCACTGATTCATGAACCAAACCTACAGTCCTAATTAAGATTCATGTGCTGTAGCCAGGGAAGAAATCTGCTCTCAGATTACTCAGTACCATATAATCACTGCTATTACTCACCTAGCTCACAGGAATTAAAACTGCTGAAGTTTGTCTCAAGAATTAGTTTACATTGCTGTGAAGAGTTCCAAGCCCTACAGCAGCAGACAAAATGATTCTTCATAGCTCTGAAGTTTCGACTGCAAACAACCAAACGCTTTGCCTGTAGGCAAAAAACTGAGAAAATTCAACTCTTCTACTTCAGTCCCATCAGCAAAAAAATATTTTTCTGTCTTCTGCAGAATACAATATGCCCTGGGCTATCAAACACTGTGAAAATGTGTATCTGAAACTGTCCTAAAAATGGAGTTCTTTAGAACACTGAGACATTAGACTAGTGGGAAATATGTGTTTGGACTGAAGAGAGACGGAAGGAGCAAAAATGATACTCCTGAAACTAAAGATATTCAGTGAAAAAGATAGAGACAATCCCTGAAATCCTTCAGCTACCTTTACTTCTTTGAAAAAGAAAATGTCTTGCCAGAATGAAGACGGAGAAGGATTTTAGGATTGGATCTAAGGTGAGAAAGTGAAGTACATATAAACGTGGCTAAATGTTTTCCTCCAGAAAAACAGAAACCAGAAGTGAGCCTCTTGTGTAAATGCAGTCGTTTGCAAAAGGATCAAGCAGCCAAAAGTTCCCTTTGAACTTGAAGCATGTATTTGAGAGGTTGTGCTAGTCTGAAGCTAGCTGGAATATTTTGGTGAGAAGAATTAGATTCTAGGCTGTGAAAAGGAAACAGTGGTGATGTCTGCTGCACTCATAGGCTTGCTGAGATGGATAAAAACAAGAATACAAACATGCATAACAGAGTTGCTCTCTGGCTCTGGCTGCCTGCCCTTCTCTCTCTAACCTGCTGTCTGTGTAACTGTGATGGTTTGGGTGTCCCCCGCCCCCCCACACTTCAGAAATCACCCAGACTAGACTCAGCCAGCTCTGGAAATATGAATGAAGCTTATATTTACAGCTGGCACAATGTACAAGCAGATAGTTACAGTATATACAGTTATAGACAGAAATAGACAAGGGAAAAGGTAATACAGAAACACAACAGCCCTCCCAGAAACCTGAGTCCCCAGGAGGGGCTTCCAACCACCCTTCCACCTTCTTCCCCACCTCTCAAGCTTACCCCAGTCCAAAGGTTCTGTCAGGGGGTTAGGAAGCAAAGTGGAGTAATCAGAGAGACAGCAGAGAGGCTAGAGAGAAGTGCAGCTCTGAGCTCCCCAGCAGAAGCAACTCCCTTATCTATGTTTGGATTCTTGTTCTTATACCTCTCAGCAAGCCTATGAGTGAATTAGCCATCATTCTTGTTTTCCTTTTCATGGCCTGTAATCTAGTTCTTCTCACCAAAACCTTCTATCTAACTTCAAACTAGCACAGTAACTAATCCTTCTGCTTCCTAATCCCCCTGGTCAATTCTCCAAACTCACTTTGAACATAAGACAAATCTGGGATAAGGTAGAGTGCTAAGCCATAAATAGAAAGCTTCCTTCTAATCTCCAGCTTGGCTGAGTCTAGTCTGGGTGATTTCATAAGAGTGGGGGGCAGGTAACACCCAAACTGTCACAGAGACGCACCAGAACGGCTGTAAGGAAACTCACATTTGTATTGTCTAACAGTTCCATAATTAAAGATTAATGAAACTGACAAAAATGAAATCAGATAAATTCCAAAATGTCAGTCCCTTACAGAAAACCTTTCAAATTCAGCAATGGAAAAAAATAACAACCAAACAACCCACATCTGAAGGAGGTTCCTCTTCGTTGTCCAGCCCTGAGATTTTATGGGTTAGAGGATGCCATTTCTATCCCTTACTGCTTGAAGACAAGACAGGAAGTCTCCCTTTTGTGGCCTTTCATATGAGGCTTCTTGGCCTTGCAATGTGTACCTTGCAATTTCAACAAAAAAATTGTTTGTTATGTTTTGATAAGCTACAGAGTTTTTTATCCATAAAGTGTCTGGGAGAAAGAATCAGAACAGCTAATGCATGTTTCACTGAAGTTGGTGTTTTAAGAAAATCACAGAATCACAGAGTGGTTTAGATTGGAAGGGACCTCAAGGATCATCCAGTTCCAACCCCCTGCCATAGGCAGGGACATCTCCCACCAGAACAGGTCACTCAAGGCCTCATCCAACTTGATCCTGAACACTTTCAGGGAGAATGTGATCTTTGATCACATTCTGTGATTCTGTGCTTGACAACCTCCCTGGGCAACCTGTGCCAGTGTCTCACCACCCTCACTGCAAACAACCCTTTCCTAAAACCAACTTTGAATCTTCCCTCTGCCACTTTAAGTCCATTACCCCTTGTCCTGTCACTACAAGACCTTGTCAATATTCTCTCCCCAGACTCCCTGTAGCCCCCTTCAAATACTGGAAGGCCACTATAAGGTCTCCTTGAAGCCTTCTTTTCTCCAGGCTGCACAGCCCCAACTCTTGTAGCCTGTCCTCAAGCAATGTCAATTTTGCCAGCAAAAATCTGCTGAAACATAGATGCACAAATATATCAGAAAAGTTAAACTGTGGGAATACTCTTCATTTCCCTGGACATAATGTGCAATAGCTGCTGTTTCAGGCTCAAAAAATTGTTCAGGAGCCAAATAATATGGTTATGGGATTTAAATTTCTTTTTTCCCAACACAGAATCACAGAATGGTTTGGGATGGAAAAGATCTCCAAGATCATCCAGTCCAAACTAGCACCCAGCCCTGGCCAATCAACCAGACCATGGCACTAAGTGCCTCATCCAGGCTTTGCTTTAACACCTCCAGGGATGGTGACTCCACCACCTCCCTGGGCAGCCCATTCCAATGCCAATCACTTATTTTCTCACAGACCTATTAAAATAAACTGTTACTGCATACACGAGTGGTATCTGGTTGAGTGATGAGACCTTATCACCCTTGCTGTGTGCCCTCTCTTGAAAAACCCATGGCTCATGATCCTTCATTAGTCACTTGCAGATGTAGGAACTGATATTGTGCTTGTGAAAACATTGGCTCAAACAGCTTTGATGCCTAAAGGCTGCTACCCAGCCACTGAGCAATATAAGCAGAAGAAGCTGCAACATCTTTATAACTGAGATCAGAGGCATGTTCTGATCAGAACAAGAGGACACAATCTCAAGTTGTGCCAGGGGAGGTCTAGGATGGAAGTTAGGAGGAAGTTCTTGGCAGAGAGAGAGATTGGCATTGGAATGGGCTGCCCAGGGAGGTGGTAGAGTTGCTGTCATCCCTGGAGGTATTTAAGCCAAGACTGGATGAGGCACTTAGTGCCATGGTCTAGTTGACTGGACAGGGCTGGGTGTTAGATTGGACTGGACAATCTTGGAGGTCTCTTTCAACCTGGTTGATTCTACATGATTCTATGATTCTGTTCTATGCACATTTCTTCCTGCAAAGCATAGCTGATCTGCTGGAATAACCTCCAGAGGTAAGACTTTAATTCATTTTGTAGTCCTTCTCTTGGTCTCCCTGATGTGAAAGTAAATTTAAGTCTTTATTTTGTGTCCTTTCAAGGTAATGGCAAAAAGTAAATTCTAAAAATCAGTATGTTTATCCTAAAAGGATATCTTCAGCAGGGAAAAGGCAGGTTTGATTTCACTGCCAACCAGTTCTGCATTACTGTTTCAAGAAAAGGAACTTGAATGGAATCATAGAATCATAGAATGGTTTAGGTTGGAAGGGACCTCAAGGATCATCCAGCTCCAAACCCCTGCCATAGGCAGGGACACCTCCCACTAGAGCAGGTTGCTCAAGGCCTCATCCAGCCTGGCCTTAAACCCCTCCAGGGAGGAAGCATCCACAACCTCCCTGGGCAACCTGTGCCAGTGCCTCACCACCCTCACTGTAAAGAACTTCCTCCTAACATCCAGTCTAAATCTCCCCTCTGCCAGTTTAAACCCATTCCCCCTCATCCTGACATTACCAGACCTTGTCAATAGTCCCTCCCCAGCCTTCCTGTAGGCTCCCTTCAGATACTGGAAAGCCACTCTAAGGTCTCCTTGAAGCCTTCTCTTCTCCAGGCTGCACAGCCCCAACTCTCTCAGCCTGTCCTCATAGCAGAGCTGCTGCAGCCCTCTGATCATCTTCGTGGCTCTCCTCTGGACTGGCTCCAGCAGTTCCATGTCCTTCTTGTGCTGGGGGCTCCAGAACTGCACACAGTACTGCAGGTGGGATCTGAGGAGAACAGAGTAAAGGGGCAGAATCCCCTCCCTTGCCCTGCTGGCCACACTTCCTGATGCAGCCCAAATGTTCCTTTGCAGTTACCTACCCAATCAGTCTTTAACATCACTTTTATTCTATCTGATTCTTTAGGTTTAAAATCCAAATCAATCCACTAATAAAAAACAAACACGAGCAAAAAAAAATCCATTTCCACCTAAAAGCATTTTTCCTCTTGAACTGCACTTCTCCCACTACTCTTTCTGCTGAAGATCTGCTGTGAGACTCCCTCTCCCTCTCCAGTCCCTTCATCTCCCAGGACACTGTCTTTTAATTAAACAGTTGCTTTGGTTTGGATCTTATTCTATTATTGGTTTAAATGTTACTCTTTGTGCTTTGAATTGATCGCCTCTGTACGATCCGAAGCTGAGCATTTGTTCAGATGAAGCCGAGCGTTTATGCTGGATGAATTTCTTTGGCTATTGCCTCAGGACATCGCTGCAAACACAGTTTTGCAGTTGATAAGGAGTCTCGTGATGAAAGAAATTACAACAAAGGATAAATTAATTTTTCCTAAAACTCAATGGCATCACAATCAGACAACACTTCTCCTTCTTTCACTGCCAATTTCCATTCCCCTAGAAAATAGCTTTCTATTTATCTGGACTAATATGAAGAGCACATTGTCATATGGACAGCACAACACACCACAGAACAAATGTGCCTTTGCCACTGGTGTTTCTTTGTAGCTATCTTTCTAGCCATTAACAACAGCCTTAAATCAAGTGGTTCTATTTTAGTCCTGGTGCAATTTTCTTGTCCTGCAAAGAAACCTTTTACAGTTCCCCTAAAAGCTAACTGACACAGCTACTCTGTGCTGTAAGTTTATTTCTTTTCCTTCACTTGTATTACTTTGCTCTGAGTTTTCAATGCAAGAAAAGTCTGCATCTTTTATATTGTATACACTTTTACTGATGCTATTGTTTCAGTTTTAGGGAATGGTAAAAGAAGATAAATATTCTGCTCTCAACAGAATCATCGAATCATAGAATCAACCAGGTTGGAAGAGACCTCCAAGATCAACCAGTCCAACCTAGCACCCAGCCCTAGCCAGTCAACCAGACCATGGCACTAAGTGCCTCATCCAGGCTTTTCTTGAACACCTCCAGGGACGGTGATTCCACCACCTCCCTGGGCAGCCCATTCCAATGCCAATCACTCTCTCTGCCAACAACTTCCTCCTAACATCCAGACTAGACCTCCCCTGGCACAACTTACGACTGTGTCCCCTTGTTCTGTTGCTGGTTGTCTGGGAGAAGAGACCAACCCCACCTGGCTACAGCCTCCCTTCAGGTGATTGTAGACAGCAATGAGGTCTGCCCTGAGCCTCCTCTTCTCCAGGCTGCACACCCCCAGCTCCCTCAGCCTCTCCTCATAGTGTTTGTGTTCCAGGCCCCTCATCAGCCTTGTTGCCCTTCTCTGGACACCTTCCAGCACCTCAACATCTCTCTTGCATTGATGAGCCCAGAACTGGACACAGCACTCAAGGTGTGGCCTGAACAGTGCTGAATACAGGGGCAGAAGAACCTCCCTTGTCCTACTGGCCATAGTGTTCCTGAGCCAGGCCAGGATGCCATTGGCTCTCCTGCCCACCTGGGCACTCTGATGGCTCATCTTCAGCTACTATCTATGAGCACCCCCAGGTCCCTTTCTTCCTGGCTGCTCTCAGCCACTCTATCCCCACCCTGTAGTGCTGTTTGGGGTTGTTGTGGCCAAAGTGCAGAACCCTGCACTTGGCCTTGTTCAGTCTCATCCCATTGACCTTTGCCCACCCATCCAGACTGTCCAAGTCCTTCTGCAGGGCTCTCCTACCCTCCAACAGATCCACACCTGCTCATAGCTTGGTATCATTCACAAATTTACTGATGCTGGTCTCAATCCCCTCATCCAGATCATCAATAAATTAGTAGGTATGTCCAGGCACAGAAATACAGGAGAAGTAATAGAGAACTTTTCTGGACTCAGACCAAAATAGTGATGACAACCTCTGAGTACCCTAGCACTTGTGCATGGCTCTGATTTCTACCTAGTGTTCACAGGATCACAGGCTCACAGGATATTGGGGGTTGGAAGAGACCCAAGGAGATCATCAAATCCAACCTCCCTGACAGAGCACGACCACACAATCTAGCATAGTTCAAAGACAAACACATCCAGATAGGCCTTGAAAGTCTCCAGAGGAGACCTCACAACCTCTCTGGGGAGCCTGTTCCAGTGCTCTGGAACCCTTACAGTAAAGAAGTTCCCCCTTGTGTTGAGGCAGAGCCTCTTTTGCTGCAACTTACACCCACTGCTCCTTGTCCTATCCCAGGGAGCAGTGAGCAGAACCTGTCCTCCTCCTCCTGGCAGCCTTCAGATACTTATAAACATTTATCAAATCCCCTCTCAGTCTTCTCTTCTCCAGACTAAGCAGCCCCAGGTCCCTCAGCCTCTCCTCATAAGCCATGCCCTCCAGTCCCCTACTCATCCTCGTAGCCCCCCACTTGACTCCAGCAGAATCCTGTCCTCTTGGAGTCCTTTTCCTTTCAAAACAAAGCTTTTAGCACATGATGATAGATTGTGGTTAATTCAGAACTTCCTTAGCTCCTGAAAAGATTTTGGATGAAAATCTGCCCCCAGGTCCATTCTGCAGTATCTTAAATATGACAGAACTCCCTTAGTCATTTTCTTCATAGTCATTGGTGTTCTGCTACCTAATGGATATTATTAACAGAGCTGTAAAGCTGCCTGTAACCACAACAATATCACAGAGTTATGTATTTTGAGAGAGAAAAGAAATAGCAAGTGAGTCACTGCTTGGCTGTGCTGTGCAAAACAATGTCTTTCCTGTGGCTTTATCTAGACTGATTTTAGGCATCAAACATTGCTGTTTCCCTGGGGAAACCATTCCACAGTCTATTACATTTCATAGTTAGCAAGCTTTTGCCTGATACTCAACACAACATGTAGATCATCCCAGCTCACTTGCTGCACTGAATTAAAGTAAAATCCAAGTCCATTATGGGGTTTTTAATATCCTATAGGATATTAAAATCAAGGAAGGAAGGAAGGAAGGAAGGAAGGAAGGAAGGAAGGAAGGAAGGAAGGAAGGAAGTGCAAGGTCCTGCATCTGGGTCGAGGCAATGCCAAGCACAAATCCAGACTGGGCAGTGAGTGGCTGGAGAGCAGCCCTGAGGAGAGGGACCTGGGGATGCAGGTGGACAGAACCCAGCAGTGTGCACTTGCAGCCCAGAAA